>VWZY01004402.1:687980-823548 GCA_013399075.1 Chloroceryle aenea | reverse complement strand
TTTTTTTTTTTTTTCCACAGTCCTCTTTAAAAAAACTCAAACTCTCCAGGAGTTACCAATGTCTATACTTAAAAGATGCAATTAATTATTATCCAACAGTATACACGAGAAGTCACAGACCTGCTTCCTTGAGCCTTGTTTTCTGTTCAGGAACATAAGCAAGCTGTGGCCCTTTTTATCTCCTGGTTGCATAAAGGATTAAATCCTTAATATTTAGCTGCAAGACGCTCCTCTCTGATGCTGAGCACCCCAGGTATAATCTCACTTACAGTTTGTGTGTTGAAAGAACTTGAATAATTTCAGAACAACTGGTGTTGACTTAAATTGGTCCAGCTTAAAGCAATGTTAGGCTCCTGTTGATATATTTATGCACTATATCAGTTGTCATCTCAGTTCTTGACTCAGCCAAACTAAATACTGCCTGATCTGCACGGCCAAAAAATGGCTACATAGTGCAGCGATTTTTGCATTAAGATGTGTTACTTGACATAATTTATAGTCCCCCTTTGTCTTTCTACTTGGTAGACATAAATGCACTGCTCTTCCCTCAAATCTAAACTTCAGAGATAAATTATCCTTAATCTCATCCTGGTCCTTTCAGTGCTGCAGTGCAGACATACCTTCAGACAACAAATCCTTCCTGATCTACCAAGGCTACTCCACTGAGTTCACTATTTCACATTCCTCTCTATCCACTGGGAATTTGAAATTTCACTTAAATTAATATTATTATGAAGAGCACTTACGTTCTCTAAAATGTTTGCCTTAAAACTTTTTTTAAAAACACTTTAAATGACCCAATTTTTTATGTTTGTCTGAAAATTAACACTCTGGATTTTTTTGCAGAGCTGATGTTCATCTGGAAAACATTTCTTTTGGTTAAATGTTTCCTCAAGAATATCTCCTACTTCACACTTCAGTGAGTTGTTATCTCCACATTTAATGTTAGAATGAGACAAAATCTTTGTTATGAAAATTCCTGAACTCTGAAGTTTCAGCCAAAGTCCAGATAACAGTTTTATAATTTGACCTCAACTCTGCAGATATATCTCTCACTTAGGAAGAGTTCAGCTGTTTGTAGGTGTTTCGAGAGCTAGGCTGCCTGTGGGGTTAAACTGAAGGAGTTCAGTTGCATTATTTTGCTCCAGTTAATGGTTTACCTCTATCATTCCAATGGATTTGTTTCTTAAAACAAAGGCCAAATTTATCTGTATTTTAAGTTTTCATGGGAAAGGTATTATACTGGGACCTGGCTCTACCATCTGCAGTATTATATCCTGCTACACCAGAGCGATACCAGGATTCCTGGACTCAAGAATGAATGGTGTCATGCTCCTAATAGTCTGACAGCCTGAGGTCTGTACCAGTTCATAACCCTCTGAATTTTCATTTCTGACACAAGAAAACTGAAATCCTGAGCTAGTCATGGTGGCCACCTCTCTTCAGCAGGTCTGAAAGATCAAGGAAACTCAAAGCTTCTGCTCACAGATAAAGTACCATTTCTTCACCTCTACAGTGCTTTATGACTTCCAATGTGCTAGAAATAGGTGAAATATATGTAGTGCACAGGCTAGGTCAAAAATTATTTCAGGGCACTCCAGACCAGGTCTTGCTCTGTCCTGAGTTTATTTAACCTTATGTCTGGATCTGGGATATTTCAGCAAACCCTCCTTTCCTTCACAGTTCTGCCATTAAAGTTCTGTGTAGATTTGTATACACAACTGCCAGATAGTTTATGGCTTAGGGCTGTTATGCAGAGATATGTGGCCTCTGTAGCATGGTCATTTGAGGGCAAAAGCCAGCTAAAAAGACCTCTTTAGTCCAGTTCTCTGCTTAAGGGTGCTGTGTCCATCAACACTAAGGCCAGTTTCAGTTTGCAAGTTGAGTGGAAAATTAACAGAGCTTTTTGGAGGAAGGTTTTTGAGGAGTGGAGAGGGTGAAAGGTTAAAAAAACCCCAAAACATTGCTTTCACTCACACTTAACAAAAGTGAAGAGGAATCTACCAGTACAGCTTAGGAGTAGACCTGCTGGAAAGCAGCGTCATGGAGAGGGACCTTAGTGTCCTGGAAAGTAAGTTATCCATGGAACAGAAATGTTCCCTTGTGGTATACTGGGGTGCATANCTGTTATGCAGAGATATGTGGCCTCTGTAGCATGGTCATTTGAGGGCAAAAGCCAGCTAAAAAGACCTCTTTAGTCCAGTTCTCTGCTTAAGGGTGCTGTGTCCATCAACACTAAGGCCAGTTTCAGTTTGCAAGTTGAGTGGAAAATTAACAGAGCTTTTTGGAGGAAGGTTTTTGAGGAGTGGAGAGGGTGAAAGGTTAAAAAAACCCCAAAACATTGCTTTCACTCACACTTAACAAAAGTGAAGAGGAATCTACCAGTACAGCTTAGGAGTAGACCTGCTGGAAAGCAGCGTCATGGAGAGGGACCTTAGTGTCCTGGAAAGTAAGTTATCCATGGAACAGAAATGTTCCCTTGTGGTATCCTGGGGTGCATAAAGAAGAGTGTGGCCTGCAGGTCAAGGAAGGCTTTACTCCCCCTCTACTCTGCCCTAGTGAGACCACATCTGGAATATTGTGTTAATTTCTGGGCTCCCCAGTTCAAGAGGGATGGGGACATACTAGAAAGAGTCCAATGGAGTGCTACAAAGGTGATTAAGGGATATCTCTTTTATGAGAAAAGGCTAAGACACCTGAGGCTGTTTAGCCTGGAGAAAAGAAGCCTGAGAGGGGATCTTACTAGTGTTTACAAACATTTGAAAGGTGAATGTCAAGTAGAAAGGGTCTGTCTCTTTTCATCTGTGCCCTGCAATAGGACAAGAGGTAATGGTAGCAAGCTGAAGCACAGGAAATCCCACCTCAATGTGAGGGAAAACTTCACTGTGAGAGTGACAGAGCCTGGAACAGGCTGCCCAGAGAGGCTGTGGAGAGTCTCCTTCTCTAGAGACTTTCAAGACTCTCCTGTTTTTTAAGAGTCTGGTCTGCTTCCAGCCTGTATAATTCCTGGACACTGAACTGTGCCATGACATGTGGAACCAGAGCCAAGTGTTTGTTATTTCACTGGGAAGTTATTCCTGGTTTCTCTATCTGAAGCCACTTCTCTGTCTCTTAATATCTTTCAATATGCAAAAGAAGACAGACCCAGATGATTTCCCACTCACCTTCCAGTGGGTGATATCACTGTTACATTAGGAGTCATCCTTTCCCTGGCTGAATGAATATTTATCAGTTTCATCTCAGCAAATGGTGTCCAAAGCCGAAAACCCCATGCACTTGGGTTAGGGAGAGTGCATCTTATACTTAAATATGCAGTGAGATGGAGGAAGGCTGAAGTATTCTCTATGCCTACACCCATCCATAAAGGAGTTTCTAGACTAAGGCTCTGAGCTCTCCTTAGCTCCTGAAGGAACATAGTTGCCCTGGTCAGCAAATGTTTTCTGGCTTCCCACTGGCAGATCCCAGCAGACACAACCCCTTCCAGATGCTGGGAAGAGCTTCATCTCAGGAGATAATGTATGGAGGATGCTTGGGGAGATGTTCTTGCCTGGACAGAAAACAAAACTGCTACTGGTGCATTGTACTGTTGGTTGTGGCATGGAAAGTGCCTTTCTTGCTTCTCCAATGAGAAACACCCTGGGATTCATACTGCATAAGCCTAAGTCAGTGACCCTTCCAGGCAATCCTTTAGGATGGGCTCATGCACTTATAGGGAAATTGAGAGGTCCTGTAACACTACAACTGGTTCTGGATGCCTGGTGTCTACACTGGCAAAAGGAGCAATTGAAAGTAATCTTTATTATATAATAATAAAGAAACTGCAATATAATAGTATATCTGTAACCACAACCTTATCTGTATCAATTTACATTTATATCTACATCTTGCAATGGGACAGACCCATGTCACTCAATGACTGGTGACTACATTGTCTCTAATCTACAGTCTGTGTTCTTCCCAATCACTGTGTGTGACTTTTGCCACTTTCTTTCGGGTTCACAGAACAGCCCACCTTTTTCACACCTTAGATACAGGGCAGGACAGGGAGTGAGAGGGATGATGGCGGGGCCAGGGCTGCAGCCCACACACTGTAGATCACTTGTTCCGCCTTTGCATGGACATGCTGCAGGTTTGGAAAATATAAAAACTTGTGCCCTCAAAAGCTTACAAAAGACACACATAGGATTTGTGCTTCCCATACAGACTTACTGGAAGAATTGCATTAAGCCATAGCACCCCTGACTGGAATAGCTTAGCAGCCAGTGTTTTAAACAACTTGGTGGTGTAGTGGTGCTGTGCGTATGTAATGTAAAATCATTTGTTCTGTGGGATGTGGCTGCAGAGACCAAAGGTTATTGTCTGTTTTGGAAGGCAATTTTTTTGAACTGCAGGCAACAAAGCAGACTGCTTGTGGAAGTTTACAAAAGACTGTCACTGCTCTGCTATGTAGTTCTTAAATAAACACATTTTAGTCATTAAATATACACTCTTCAAGTCTCAGTAAGAAGAACATCAGATTGTTAGTCAAGCTTTAATTCTTCTGGTATGAGTTATGACTGAACTAAAGCACACTGCAAATATGAGGAGGTATTTTCCAAGGACAATTTATATGTGATAACCTCTAACACAGCAAGAGACCAAACTCTAAAACATACCCACTTTCTTTACACATTTTGGTTTTGCTCTTCTGGTTGCTGTTATTTATTATATAACTCAGGAGAGGACCAGGGGATGTAACTGATCTCTTGAGGTTCCTTCCCATTCTCCATTTCCATGATTAAATGAGTCTATGAAGTGTTATAGAGGTTACACAGGTGAATGTTTTATTAAGCACCGGTAAATTGCTACAATAGCAAACCAAAGTTGTGTTTTTACAATATTTCACAAATTACAGAGGGCAAGGAGTATCTTTCGTGTGCGGGCATATTCATAGAATCATAGGATCATAGAACGAGGGATCGAAAGGGACCTCTGGAGATCATTGAGTCCAAACCCCCTGCCAGCACAGGAACATGCAGGGCAGGCCACACAGGAACAGAACCAGATGGGTCTTGAAATTCTCTAGAGAAGGAGACTCCACAACCTCTCTGGGCAACCTGTTCCAGGCTCTGTCACTCTCACAGTGAAGTTTTTCCTCATGTTGAGGTGGAACTTCATGTGTTTCACCTTGCTACCATTACCTCTTGTCCTGTCACAGGGCACAACTGAAAATATTAAATCCCCCCATTCCCATATCCCTGTGTTTTCTTGCCTCCTTTAGTTTTTAGTACGTGTGAATGGGTCCTGCTTCTCTGAAGGAATAGCTTTTCCAAATACGGCCATTAATTTATGAGTGGTTTGCTGGTAAGCTCATCTGCTGTCCGAGCCTTAAACCCACCTATGTAGTTCACAAAGAATCGGGGGGGAGTCAAGAAGGAGGAAAAGTATTGTGTAGATAGGGCATGTGGTGGAATATATTTCATGTCTCTGAATGTAATGACATTAATTTAATTAAAAATCTGAGCTGGTTGATACAATTTATAGGCCAATGTGACTAATATTGTTATGCTTATGTAAGCAGGGAAATTAATTAAAACTTTGAAGCTTACTCATTGGCATAATAAAAGCCTTTTTTTTGTGCTGGTGAGAGATTAAGGAAACCTTCTTGGTGGGCTTTTTTTACAGAACGGGAAAGAAACCTTCCCTGCCCCACTTTCACAACCAGGGAGTGTTTAATTAAAATCAGTGGAGAATGTAACAGTGGGAAAATGAAAGCAGCAAGAAATATGTAGAAAGAGCCTGGGAATAGCCAGAAGGAGCTTGACACTGTCTCTGTTGGTGTGAGAGATAAATGGGAACATCATTTGTTATGGGAGCTGGAGTGATGAGATGCTGAAGGAGGGCCGAAGTCAGCAGAGCATTGGTGTGGGGGGTGAGCTCCCTGTGCCAACATTGAAAGATATTGTAGATATTGAGTCGGATGGGATAATTCCCGTCTTGCTTTCAGTAAAGGGCTGCCAAAGACAGGTCCTTCTCTTTGGGGCTCTCAGACTTCATTCTTTTATTTTAGTTCCCGTATCTGCTGTTACATTTCTGAGCAGCATGGAGGTATCACTGGGAGCTACATAGACACAGCAGATTTTTAAAATACTTAATTGTGAAAATTATTCTGTTAAAAAAAATCCATCTAGTACTGCAAAATATATTTTTCCATATATTTGACCATATAGGTATAGTTTTTATACATATCTACACATTACATGTTCTGTTCTCTATAGCTTCCCAAGGAAGGGAAGTAGAGAGGGAGGTGCTGAGTTCTTCTCCCTGGTATCCAGGGACAGGATGTGTGGGAATGGTTCAAAGTTGCACCAGAGGAGATTTAGACTGGACATTAGGAAGCTTTTCTTTACCCGAATGATGGTCAGACATTGGAACAGGCTTTCTAGAGAGTCAGTCAATGCCCCAGGCTTGTCAATGGTATTTGGACAATGTCCTTAAAAACATACTTTCTCCTTTGGTTGACCCTGAATTAGTCAGAAAGTTGGACTAGATGATTGTTACACATCACTTTCAACTGAAAAATTCTATTATTTCTATTCTATTCTATTCTACTTTCAGGTAGGGTATAGCTGTTAGTGTGGGGTTTCTCTTTAGTCTGAATCCAGATTGCCTCACTAAAGCAACGGGCTAACTAAAGCATCATTTGAAATAGCACAAAAAACCTCAGCAAATGCTCTGACTCATAACAAGGTTGCATTAAGTATTGAACCTCTACTACTGAGAAATTAAGACATTAAACACATTAGGCAAGAAATCTGCAGTGACAACTGAATGATCATAGTTTTCTTGTCCACCCTAAGAACAAAGTTGCCAGACACATCAGGTGATTGGCAAATACTAATGAAGCAGTTGATGCACAGACGAGTCCTTCCCTTGTACACTTGGTCAAACCTGCTGAAATATCTTTCATCCAGATATTCCTGCTGGACAATGTCATTGCCAGGCTGATATGCTGTAGAGGAAACACTAGAGAGTGTTGTGAGCATAAATGTTCTTCATCAGGGAGCTCTTTCAAACAACATGCTCAGGTTTTCTGAATTGTGGCATTTATAAAAAAAATTGGTTTGGGTTTACCATTCACCACAAAGTACTGTTTTTCATTTCAAAAATTTGTAAACAATCTTTTATTGTATTTAAAACTTTTTTGTTTGGTTGGTTTTGTTTTTTATGCTTCTGAGCTGATATTTTGGTTTGGTATTGTATTTTTTTTAGTATTTTAATTACTATTTCCATTCTGTAACAGAGTCTAATTTAGATATGTTGACATGTCTAACAGAATCAAAAAAATATATCTTCCCAGAGAGCTATGATAGCTTTTATTACAACTGAGTCTCAACCAGCTCTTGAGCTGTGACCTTGAAAGCTCTTCCAGTGTAAACCTGAGCTCTCTGCCTGTCTCATAATGTTTGTAATGTACAATTCTTCCCCTCTGAAATATGGTAAGTATTTTTCATTGACGAATGGAATCCTGGTCATGGACATGGAGTAAAAAGACAATCCCGACGAGAAATGTTATGATCATTTGTAAGACAAAGATGGTAGATGTGTAGAGATGAAAAAGCTTTGGTCAGAATGGTGAATAGCACATAAAGCTTGCTAGAAAGCTAAGCATTGCCAGTGGTTTTTGTAGCATCTGTGACAGAGGAAAGTTTTACAGAGATTTTGGAGCCAGGTACATACATCGTTGCACAGACCTTTCTAGATTTTAGCCACTGTTTAAGTCAGGTCTTCAGGAAAGCAGAAGTGCATCCACAGAAACGCTATTGGCTAATGTAAAATTTACTTTCTCAGCTTAGTACCCAGAGAGGGGAAAATAATACAGCGTTTTCTGCTCCTTGCTTTTTTGACATTTATGAAAAAGCAACTGCTGAGAAGAATGATACTGGGCAGGTCCTGCCTGTTGTGCTGCTCAGAGGGAGGGAAGGTTATACCAGGTGCAGCTGAATAGCAGCACTATCATCCAGTTCAGATGAATATCATGTGCCAGCGGGGTCTGGCCACACAACACTCCATACAGCCATGAAAGCACAGCTCCTGCTGCCCAGCATCTTTATCAGCACCACAGTCTCTAAGCAGAAGTACAGCATAAAGAAACCTCCCCAACATCTAACTTTTGCTCTCAACATTTGTTCTGGTGTCAGTGAGGACTTTGAGGTTAGCTGCCTGTTTATTTGTTTTTGATCCTGGGATGCTGTGTGATCTTTTTTAAGCCCGGAGATGCAAAACGCAGCTTTGTCTTCAACAGTTTGTGCGAGTGGCAGTGACTGATGCCTTTTGGAAGAGCACCCCGGGAGCCAGGAGATGCATGTAGCCGAGTGTTTGTCCGGGTATTGGTTAGTAGCATTTGTACTGAGCTGGTTTCTATTATTCCATATGTCAGGAAGAACATTTGCACTTCCAGGCCACTAGATGATGATGGTACTGTAATTACAGCTGCATCTTAATTAACATTCCCACATGAATAAAACAACAGAATGATTATTCTTAGCTTTTTAACCAGTGAGCTGTGGTCTCATTTCATTATAGCTACTTTCTTAACCAAACCAAACCACACACTCTAACAAATGAAGAAGAGAAATAAACACAGAGCATCACTTCACCTTTTTCACATTTTAAACTTGGAGTTGGTTAAATAATAATGAAGTACCTCTGAAAAACACCATGGTGGCAGAATTGTTCCCATCATAAGAGATCAGTGAGTTTTAAGCCTTTACTTCATGCCTCTGTTAGGTCTGGAAAGTTTCCATATGCTTGCAACCAAGAATGGCAAATTGCAAATATTGGATGTGTAATGATGTCTTTTTTCCACATGGAAAAACAATTTGCACTTGCAAATCTTAGTAGCTTGTATTTACACAAAAACTTAGGGCCACAAGTGGAATGTCTTTAAAGGAGCTTGGATTCCCAAATGGTACAAAGCCAGGTTGAGGTTCTTTTTGTGATGTGTTTGAGGTGCAGATGTTGCCTTTTATCTGGGTTGCTGCCTGGCTTTCCTCATGTCATGTTTCTGGACGAGCAACAGCCTACAAGAGCCTCAGGCTTCAGAATCCTTTTCAGGTGTGTCTACACTGGAGCCAAAGGTGTGACTACAGCTTAGAGACACATACCTGAGGTAGCTTTACATGGCAAGGCCCAAATGCTGACAGCAACATGGATACAGCAGCGTGCATATGGGCAAAAGATGCAGAAACCTTCAATCTGTGGAAATTCACAAATTGCCTAATTTAGGTTTTGTGAATGTCTATGTTTCAGTCCCATGTGGCTCTGGCAAATGTACTCCTGCTGTAGTCTTGCCTTTCTCGTCAGCATCAGTAGAGCAAAGAAGGGTATTTGTTGTTTTTGTGGGTTAGTTGTTCTCACATAAGTTGAACTGCCCATTGCTGTGATTTCAGAGTTGGAAAAAAATAGAGATACAAAACAATAAGAGCATTCAGCTCTGAAATTTACTCTGGGAAGCCTGCAAGGGCACCACCATCCCCTTTTCTGATAAATTTTTAATAGTTAGCTTGCCTGTTTTTACTGGCTCTCTTTAACTTCCTTTTCATCATTAGTAATGTTTGAATCCTTCTGCTTGTTTCAGCTAAAGCTGACAGGGTCATAAAGATCTTGAAGATAGGAAGTTCTTAGAAGTTTCATAAAAAAACAGTGTTTGTGTAGAGAAGAAAGAAAGAAAGAAATCTCATCTTCCCATCAGAGAAGAAGCTGGTAGCATGAATACAATTTTGTTGCACACCAGAGAGCCCTCACCTGAAAGAGAAGGAAAGACTGAGATTTCTCCAAACACCAAAGACACATTAGTCGGAGCTCACATTTTCTTAGATACACCAGTCAGATGATGACTGGATACCGGGAAACCACGTTCTGCCACTCATTAATCTACTCAGATAATTTAAGAAATTAAGGTGAGCTTCATACTCTAGCTCAGTACATTTACACAGTGTGTTGGGGACAAGGGGCTTTGCCATTTGTTTGTGAAGCTTCAGGATGTGAACAAGAACACTGGCAATGTCAGGATCTTTGTGATCATCATGTGTTTCTGTAAGGCTTGAATGTCGTAGAGAGTGCAGTCTGTGAAATCTGTTCATAATGATAGGTTACCAGTTAGTACCATAATGGCTGTGAGTAGCCTGAACCCAAGTTAGAGTCATAATAAAAATAACAGCCGTTAGCTACACATTCTCATTTTAGCTGTTGCAGTGATAGTCTTCCAGGGGATGCATGGTTGTGGCCACACTTTGCTGACTGGTTTGGCTTCTTCTCGAAAGCTGAGTGCTGAGTTGATTTAGCAGTTACGTGAGCAAAGTAAAACTATAGCTTCTTTTTATAGCAGTCTCAAACTATACCCGCATACCATGCTAGGTGACAAATGGAAAGCTCCTGCACCTCATCAAATACTACAAAGAAAGGACCAAAGAATCTGTCTTGGAGGATTCTGGTGTTTCCATCATTAGCCACCTGACTCTGGTTTAACAAAGGCATCTTCCCATTATATGCAACTTAGGCATCTAACAGACCTTTGAGCATCTGAGCTTTAGCCTTAAACTTCTACTTTGTGCAAGAATTTCCAGTAGCTTTTCAGGACAGAGAATAGCAAGAAAGTAAATGGAAATAGTGTCTGCAAACACAAGATAAGATGGTTTGAGTTTTAGTACAGTTTCATAGCTCACCCATAACCTCAAACTCCCATCTAAATGTGGATTGTCAAAGGTCTTGTCTTCAGTGTTCCTCTAACCCTGGTTGACATAATGTGACTTAAGACCACACCTTCTCTGCTGTGGAGATACAGCTTAACTTCATGAGGAAGAGTGGAAAGAGAAGAAAAATGCCAGCAATTAATTTCTAACCTAATCTTGAAGAAAGGAAATGCCTCAGTTCTCTGTAGCACTGCTGGCTCAAGAGTCATCCAAACCAAAAAAATACAATATTGTCCTCAGTGATTCATTCCTCTTCCCATTTTATCATACTTCCAAGTCTGTTTGTATTGTATGCCTAACAAGAGGAAGCTCCACCTGTGACTTAACATGTGACTGAATTTTCTGCACTCTGGGAAACCTGAACTGGTATGAGTTTTGCTTTGACACAGTGAGATATTTATCTCACAAGTGCCCACCTCCCTGTCTATCCTTCTGTCCATCCCAAGGCAAAAAGATCTGCAATTTGATCACCTATTACAAATACCTCCTTGGGCTCAGTGACCTCAAAAGTAAAGTAGTGAGAAGATACTTCACATGGTAAAAGATGACATTGAAAGTGCATTTCTCCTCCTGCATCTCAGCACAGAAAGCAGAGAAGAGATTTCTCACAGTGTATAGCCACACACATATGCACCAGGAACAGTGTTCGCCTCCCTGCCAAATAACAGGAACAAGCCACAAAGAATGAAAAATAGAATTGTGGAGCCTCCTGCCATAAAAAATTGCAAATGCCAAATTTAAGTGAACTGAAAAGCAATTTAGCACATTGGTGGAAGGCAAGCTAATCAAGGCCACTAAACACATTGCTGTGGATGCAGCCTCTGAGACTGGAAGCAGCTACCTGCAAATTGAAATTCCTTGGGCATGTTCAGAGGAGACAGGTTTGTGCTGTACTTGTCTGGTTTTGCAGTGTTCCCTAAGCAGCAGCTCCTAGATCCTCTCAGCAAACAAATGGACTTTTGGTCTAGTATTTCATGTCTGCTCTCCTGTCTCTTCATTCGTGTGCCCAGAGGGCAGAGCTGTGGTCTGAAATGAGCAAGGACTGATTTTTAAGGCAGTTGTAAATATAATTTAGGTCACCCGTTCTTATATTTTATTCTCAGTAATTTGTCAGTTTCCACCTCTGCAATCTGATGATGGAGACTTTCATTCTTCATCAAGTTCACTGTTTATTTTAGGTGGTTTTCTGACACCCCTAGATGTTCTGTCCATCTTTCAACCTAAGGTCAGCGTTACTCAAAACTGACTGGGAAACTGGACCAAGAATGTAATTATGCCTGCATCTCCTTTCCACTCTGGAACCAGGATCTGGACACAAATGTCCACAGAAAAATGAAGGTAAATTAAAACCATCTTGACTAGCCTTTTGCCCATTTCCTGATACTGTAACTTTAGGGTTTTCTTCACTAGGATATGCATCCACAGGTATGAAGAGACAAGTTTGAGAGCAGATGGGCCAAGGTGAGCCCATATCTCATTAGTCCACAACAAACTCTTGGAAATACTCTCTGTTACAATTAAACCTGATTTTCTGTGGCTTCCCATTCCATTGAGGGAAAAGTCTAATTCTTTCAGAGGCTGAAAATGCAAGTTATAGAGGCTCTGTTGGGAGGACGATAGCTTTGGTCACACAAGATCTTCTTCCATGGTAGATGTTTCTGTTGCATTTGGATTTCTTTTTTATTTTTTTTAAAAACCCAACCATATTGGCTACAACAGCAGAAAAAAACCCCTTTGTGTTAAAAAACCCCTGGATTAACCTCCTGAGAAACTGGCAGAAGAAGCTGACTTGGCCCTGCCTTAAATTATATGCTTGTGCTCTCCTGCTGCTACGATAAAATAAAATGAAAAAGAAGCTTCTCAATTTTTCTTTCACCAGTGTGTTAAGATATTGTCGGGTCAGCCCTGGTGGTGGGGTAGCAGATGACTAATAGCAGTGTTTTTTAATTAAATGTTATCAGAAGAGGATGATAGATTAGCACTGCTACCCCCTGCATTTCCCAGAACATTTCAAAATTACTTTTTGAAAAATGGACTTAAAAAGAGGGGAAGGGACAGGGGGAAGCATGAAACAATGATGGGAATTCCTTGTCCTTCTTGCTGGACTAGAACAAAAGCTTTCTGTCTGTCAGAGAAGGAAAAGCTTATTTATTTGTTACAGTTCAGCCCAGTGCAGGCCTGACTTGTACCTGGTTGGGATTTCTGAAGCAGAAAATGGATCTCACCTTCATAGGTCTTTTACTGCAATCATTTTTACTGCTGCAGGAGAGATTTTTCTCCTATGAACTGTTTCTCTGCAGCAAAAGTTGGTCGTTGTGACGGTGTAAATTACTTCAATTGGTGAAAACGATTGTGGACTTCCCTGAAGGCAAAGTGGGAAGGAGCTGGTTCAGAAGTTTTATCCTGAACTGATTTGAAAGAAGACAGACACTTTCTCAAGAATGCCAATGAAGTGTAGTTAAATTGCACATTGCTTTCTGATGCAGAACACTCAGTGTTTCAGGATTCATCTCATTAACCTTCACATCTGCTGAATATAAACCTGGACTACTTCCAAGTCCAAGGACTTTGTGTGTGTCAGAGATGTGAAGTGGGGAAATACACCAAACTTACCCTCTCTGGGCTTTGTGTGATGAACATATTTCTGTGCATATGAACCTGAATAAGCATCTACTTACTGGACAGCTTGCTTGGCCTTCCTGGGTGGTGACTATGTGTTAGAGGCAAACTCTGTTTCTTACTTTACTTTGCCTCTGCAGCAGAAGTGCAACAAGCAAAACACACCAGCTCCTCTTCCTGTTTCTCTCATGACATTATTATGTAAATTTTTGCATCACTAAGAATAAGCACTTTGCCTATGCCTGAGAAGAGATGTTATCTGTGTTTCTCACCTTACATGCTAATAAAAGAAAGAAAGAAATAAAGAAAAAAAGAAGGAAGCACTGTAGGCATTCTGTCCAAACAGGAGAAGTACGTATTTGTGTTATCTAGAGCTATGACACCTGAAAATGATTAAACATAAAAGACTGAGTGAGACCCGCTTTTCTACTGCTGAGAGATTTACTGGGAGTGGGTGGAGGACCACCTGAGCACAAGGAAACGAAAAAATCTCTCTCTTATCCAGAAGCAGCTTATAACTGAGGGCTACTGCTCTGCCTTTACATGAAATAAGGGTTCAGAGTCTGAAACAGTGCTTTACAAAGGCACCAAAATCAAGTATCTCAGTGCAGCTGATGGGATCCCTATTTTCTGTTAAAAAGCCTCTAATCCTTTCTCCTTGTCTCACCTCAGACCATGAAAACAGAAAAACACAATCTCTAGATTCTCCTTCACCTTGAACAAAAACCTTAAGAACATTTCAGGACCCTGAGTACAATTCTGGATGCTGACCAGAATGAACAAGTTGTGAGGAATAGGGATGCAATCTATAAAAAAAAAAATAAAAGAAAGAAAAGTACATCATTAACTTATCTATCATTGTAATTTTTTTTTTAGTCAAGGCTTTGGCCCCCAGAAGCTGATGTATTTGTGATGAAAAAGACACAAATAACTTGTAAAGCAAGCTACAAATGTGAGAGAGTGGAAAACTGAGCTAGTGCCCAGATGGATGACAATTTTTAAAGGAAATGTATTTATATTTCTTCCTTTCAACCAAAAAGGTGTGTCAGTGCTTAGAGACAGAAAAACATTCTTTATCCTCATCTTTTTTCTGCTGCACATCTCTGTTTTCTGCATGTAAGACATACACTATTGCAAAGGAGTGGATTTCTGGCTATTAATGTTAAAATGCTGACGTCCCAGACACCATGTTACAACAAAGCCTGACTGCAGGCTTTTTTTATGTCAATAAAATCCTGCTTGCATATAGCGGTGGGTCAAAATATGGTAGAGGCTCTTTACTCTGCCAGCTATAAGATTTCTGTCCAAAGAAACTCAAGTAAGGTGCAGTTCTGCAGATATTAATTTCTAGGTCCATTTAGAGCATGCTACAGCATGAAAACCGGAAGAAACTGTGGGAGTTGGTATTTCCTTTATTTTTTTTCCTGGACCTGCACTGAACACGTTTTGAGCACATCAAAATGCCACTTCAGGAGTGAAATAAAAGGAAAAAGCTGCTGTATTGATGGAAAAGAGCCTGCGTCAGAGTTTACCTACTTTGCATTAAGGATGGTGACACAAACAGAGGGGCCTTGTACGCCTGTCAGTGTGCCCTGTGGCAAGTGACAGAAACACGAGCAGTTCTAAATTAAAAGAACATTTCTATATTAATTTATCACTCTGGTACACACAGGGCTAACTATTTTTCAGAAGCAGGCTACTGAGCCTCATATAGCTGACAGAGCTTAAACCGTTATGAAAGACATACAGTTGATTTCTTGATGTGATGCATTTGGCCTCATGAAAAGGCATTTTGTTTAGGTAGTGCATAGAAATCTTAGAAAGTGCCTATGGACACAGATATGATCCCTGGGGGAAGGCAGCAAACCTGAGTGGAGAAAGATACATAAATCACCAGAGTTAATGTGCAGCTCATAAATCCAGCATTTGTACAGAGGTCTGATAAGGCAGGATGATGTCTGAGCACTTTTCCTTCACATAACATAGTATGTGGCATTTGCATCCATGCAGCTGTGAAATGAGCTAAGATTTGCATCTCATTTTTTACTCCTCCATGCTATGGGTGGGTCAGATTCTGTTCTTGACTGTGTTGGTGTAAATAAAAGCACTTGGTTTCAGAGGAGTAACTCCAAATGTAAACTCTCGTATTTGGGATGCGGATTGGACTCTATTCCAATTCTAAATTACACTCATTTGATATAATAATATCAACATGTACATTTGTAAGTCAAACATCTGTGCTTGCTACTCAGAGTAGTTTGTATGTATACATATGAATGCTTATTTTATATTTGCATATTTTGAAAGCACAATGGTAGATACACCCAAGTTTTCACGTGCCTTGGTCTGTCTTAGTAAAGCTGTTACTACACTACGGCTGATTGCTGCTTAGGTAACAACAGTTAAGGTAACAGCCAAGTAAACCCAGATTTTCACACGCAGTCTGTGAATAGCTCCTTGGAATTTAGGCACTGAAGTGCCTTTCTAAATGGCAACATTTGCAATACTTTCGGATTTTGTCTCTGTCTATCCTCCCTTTAATTTTTTTAATAAGCCTTCTTACATATCTTCTTTCTGTCAGAGGTTTAACCCACAGACAAAGGAGAAGAAGAGAGACCTTTATTATCCTCTTTCCTGCAATTTGAGGATTATTTAACGAAACCTCTCCCTGTTCAAGGTAAGATGTGTTCATGGAACCCACTGAAAGGAAAGGAAGTTGCTATGCACTCCCTCTTCCTGTCCCTAAGTGGTAAAAACCCCATTTTTTTCCTTGGCTTCCAGCATTACTGCTGGTGACTCAGAATGCACTGTGATCTGATCATCCCTGTAGATGACCCCACCATAGAGACCCCAGCAGCTCTTAGGGCTGTGGGTTGAGGCCTTCTGTGTAGTTTGACTTCTCCCACTTGTGTGCAGAGGGGGACATGGACACTGCTCTGCCACATTATGACTCCAGCAGCTACAGCTGTAACTGGGTCAGACAGGGTTATCCAGGTATGCAGGGAGTCTGCTGTTATTTATAGTTGTGTGAATTAGAAGAAAGCCCATGTGCCTTTTAGACTATTGATTTATATCAATGTATAGCATCAGATTTTGAGCCCAGAGACTGGGCATGGTAAAACTACGCTACATGGCATAGTGCAGGCTAGGCTAGTAATAAATGTCCTTACTTCTTCATTATTACTTGCTGCTTGGGCATTGGCAAATTTATTAAATAATCCCTCTAAAAGAAATTTTTCTTTCCTTTTGTAAACTCAGAACAAATATCTGTGCTTTTGGGACATGACTGTAAGTGACTATGAAGCTAATTCATGTTCCTTATCCATTTTAACTTGTTAACCATGGAATGCAGTAGATGCTTTCTTTTTTTTCCAGTACAATTAACAGTACCATATGTTTGCAGCATAGCAATTTATTCTAATGGAGGGAGCTGATATTTCCCTAATGATGCATGCTTCTGAGAAAAGATGAAGCGTCTCTCCCTTAACAACCATAGGCTTTTGGATGAGAAATCATTGTTTTCTTTAATTTGCCTCAGACAGACCTAACGAAGTTACTAAAATAGGTCCAGCCATCTGTGTTCTCAATAAGCCTAGCCATGACCTCTTCTTGTAGCATTCAGTGTTCCGCTTCTAGTTTTGTTGATAGGAAATGACAAGGGAGGTTAAACTAGAAGAATTTTAGTCTATTTACTGACCACTGTAAAGCTGATTTATCTCCTTCAGGCAGTTGTTGTTGAAAGTTTTGTGATTTGTGTCTTAATTAACAGAATTGCCATCTTTAAAGAAAACTCACTCCAAAGCATGGTTCTAGCTGTAGCACCGTACTTCGTAGAGAAGAGGAAGCTACACAAGTCTGGAAATATATGTTGCTTATTACTTCTTCTTTCCTGTGTCTGGAAGCTTTTTCTAATTTTTGAAGGCTAGTTTGATTTTTTTTTTAAGAAAAAAGCCAAATACTTGAATCTCTGGGTTTGTCCATTTGCCCTGATTGATGAAGGGTCCTGATGAGGTCATTAGAGGAGCATTATATTGAAAAAATCTCATACTCCACATTAAGAAAGGAAGGATGCTGTTTTGTATGCTGTCTGAAAGCTAAAATTCATATTCCTGATAGTCCATAACAATTATCTGTAGTAGTAGAAAGCCATCACTTCATAAACACTTGGTGCCAGTTTGCATCAAGTACTGGCATGTTGGATGTCAGCTGTCCTCTGGTAAGCTGGGTGTCATCATGGGATGTTATGTCTTCGTGAAATCAAAGATATGATAAATTTTTAAAACCCAAAACAATAGAAAACAGACAAACCTGCACTCCTTATCCACAGATGGGCCTTCTGTCTTGGAAGGGAAGAACTATTTGCATCTCTATCTTAGGATTGCGTCACTGTCTCAAGATTCTCATACTGAGAACTAGAGGCACCAGAGGAAGAACATGGACACAGTGGTTGGACTGCAGATACAGGAAGCCAGTCTCTGCCTTGTGTCACTGGTTTTGGTGTCAGACCCTCAGCTGAGGTACCGTATCTGCTGCCTGCTTTGCTGTGCCCGGCTGCTCATCTCTGCTTGCTAGACCCCAGCATCACTGCTGTCTTAGCACAGTAAAGAACTCTCACTAACACCCTTTTCCTTGATGCAGGAGGCCATGAGCAAGTTCTCCTACTCTGCAGCATGCAGAAGATATACAAAATTTCCCACTTCCTTTTTTCCATGCTGTTGTTCCAAAGGCTGGGAGTAATACCTTAATTTAGGTGTTAGGTTTTGGCCCAGGTTCTTTACACTGTTGCAGTTCTAAACTTTAATCTCTCCGTAATATGCTGCCTTTTCTTTTTCTAGGAGAAATCCTAGAAAAATCCTTCTCCAACACAATTAAATGACATCTGTAAAATAGATTTCAGGCTTCTCCAGGGTCTAGTTACTTTCTTTCCACTTTTCTCCATTACAGTGTTCTTCCTTTTGGACTCCCCTTCAACTGGGAATTATTTAGGGATACAGAGGCATCTTCTTTCTCTTTCACAAGTTCTTAAAAATTTAAATCATTACTTGTTGCTGGGAAACAAGAATTGTTTTCTTTTTCTAATGATGGGCCAGGGTCAACTGGTGTTCAGGTTGCTGGCATTTCAGAGTCTAGAAATCCTTGTGAAAGCCTTTATGACAATGCCCTATACAGAATGCAGCATTTCTACCATTTGGTGGAGGCACGTCTGGCTCCTTCAGTGTCCTCAGCCCAAGGTGATGGACCAGGCAGCACATCACGCAGGCCAGAGATGTCCTTGAGTTTGAAATAAATCAGGGAAACTCTAAGAAATGTAGTGCAAAGGAGCAATGCCCCATAGGAGAACTCACAGATGGTTACCAGGAAGAATCCAGAGGGAGGATGTTTTGTGGGTCTCTTTTGCAGGCTGGTGGCACTGACTGATGAGTCCTGGTCCACACAGCCCTTCCCAGTGCAAACTTCTGAGGGGGCCTGAATCCCTCCCGGAGTTCTAAGTAGACACATTTTGAGTATCAGGTTTTATTTATTTTGGGGATTTTCTCTTTCTCTCCCCTCACTTCCAGAGGTGCTAAGTATTAAAATAACAGCAAGGAAGAGGAGAAATCACATCTTGGCATTTCTCAGTGAAAATCTGCCAGACATTTAATAAACTGGTTTATGTTGAAAACATCTGAAGAATGACTCTGCAAACAGTGATAATACTTAATCGTTAAGCTTTCAAACAGCCTGGCCTGACAGCCTTAACCTTTGCACTGTGCAAGTGAAAACATAAGGCATAAGTAAAACCCAGTAACTCCAGAGGACTGCGTAGTGGATTACACCAGGCATGAATTTACCCCCTGGCATTTGGTTCATTTCTAACACCAAGTCATCATGGCTTAGTTTGAACCCCAGTGCCTGATATAAGACTCCCAATAGAGTTAATTACTCAGGACTTTATAATAATCCATCGCCCCGTCAACCCACAAAACATTTTGCCACAGTAGCAGCCTGAATATTCAGTTAGGGGACCAATTAATCGTGCTGGCATTTAAAAAAATATAAAACCACATTTTATAACAGTGTAAAACATTCAAGGTATTAATTTTAGTGGCATTTGGCATACACAGACATGTACGCACAGTATCTCTCTACAGCCTGATATATTACATTTAAAGCTGAATGGCTTTGGAAATCAATTTTATTAGACTTCATTATTTTAAAACATAAAATAAAGTGAAAGCATTACTTAATAATGTCTTTTAAATTCTAGATAAAGATGCCCAAAGGAAAAATATAGAAACCCTGGTGCATTATATATTCTTCACTATTTTTGTATGCACTAGCTCAGTGATTTGGAAAAAGAAATTATGTACATTAAGAAGTGAAGTTTATAGGTGTTACCACTTGTCCAGTGAGTGCAGGAAC
The DNA here is from genome assembly GCA_013399075.1 of Chloroceryle aenea. Lineage (NCBI taxonomy): Eukaryota > Metazoa > Chordata > Aves > Coraciiformes > Cerylidae > Chloroceryle > Chloroceryle aenea. Next base: position 803,794 of record VWZY01004402.1, on the reverse strand, counting down.
GAATGGAAGTCATTCCATTGTCCCCAGAGTGCTTTGAATCAGAAAACATAAATATGAGGCATTTGTCTCATTTAACAACAACAGTAATAAACACAAGAGAAAATGAAAAAGGGGTTGCCTTTTAAGACACAAGAGCAAATCCTTTCTTTATTTGCAGATGTTTCCCCATCCACAGTTATGCAGATGGGGGGAAGGGGTATATCAGAAATTAATGAAAGAGAGATGAAGGTGATGCACCACTGAGAATCTCAGCCACGAGCTGTTCCCAGCAGTGTGTAACAGGATCTCTCTCCATCTCTGTAACAAGGAGGCCAACAGCAGAGATTTCTCCAAGGTTTATAGCAGCGAGGGGGGCAGTGGTTGACATCAACCTGTTGCTGTGCAGCTTAGTGGAGCAACCACCACATCTGAACAAAATCATGGCCTTCATGGGCTGGACAGTGAGACGTGGATTTGAGGGCTGAGGTGCTAAGGTGGTGTGAGCCACAGACTGCAGCTCTTGTCTTCAGCCCTTTGCTCATCCTCTCCCTGTTTTTGCTTCCTCTGCTGGGAGGTGGGGAATCTGCTATGGCTGGAAGTTGCTCATCCATGAGTTGTTATTCTGCAGAAGGACTTTCCCCTGCCTTTATCTGTGGTGTTGATTAGAAACATAAAAGAAGCAAAGCTTTGTCCATGTTTAAAAACGTTGAACATACACACGTATATACACATATACATATAGATGTGTGTATTGAGACATATTCCTAGCAAAACATCACAACCTAGAATGAAATTGAAGTTTTCTGTGATTGTGCTTCACCTCCAGACATGAAAAATGCTTCCACGGGAAATTTTTAACCACTCACATGTGTAAGGTACACAAGATTTTGAGATCTGCAGATGATAACTTATAACCAACACTGGGGAAACTTGGCTCAGGAGGAAAGTCAGAGGGAGTGAGGGACAGTTTGACAATTTGGTGCTGACAGAGACATTGCAGCCAGTGGCAGGCATATGGTCATGGAAAGATGAAAAAAAATCAAAGGGTGATCATGGTTTTTCGGGTGAAACTGATTTTACCAGCATGAACCTATCCTGGGGAGAAATGTCTGTGTACAAAGTATCTTGAAAGGCAGGAGTGGGGACTATCGTGGTACACATATGGATGGGTTTTTTTTAAAAGCAGTATTTGAAGAGGTTCACCTACTTTTGCCCACATCCTCAGAAGGCTTTGAGTGTTGAGCTCTGCAGGAGACTCTGGACTTAGGGTCAAGAGCAACGCCCGCTTTATCATATCTATTTAATCCTGTTGGCAATGCTAATGATTTGCACCAAGGAACAGAGCAGGGATGTGGTCTTCGCAAACCAAAACCTCAGTGAAAGCCAAACTCCATATTCTTCCCCCAGTTCGTATATCAGGCAGCTCACCAACATTGTGTGGATTGAGACCTGATGGATGTCTCTCTCTGCTTGCTTTATTTCCACCAAGCCTCCTTCCTCTTGCTGCAGGTTAAACTTCTCAAAATGTGGACTGTTTTGTTGTTGGTTTGATTTTTTTTTTCTCCCTCTGATACAAGATTCTTCCTTTGTTTTTTGTTGTTATTGTTGTTGTTTTGGTTGGTTGTTTTTTTTGTTGTTTTGTTTTGTTTTTCGTTTTGTGGTGGTTTTTTTTTTTTTTTTTTGTGTGGTTTTTTTTTTTTTTTTTTTTTTTTTTTTTTTTTTTTTTTTTTTTTATCTCAGTATCTTGTCTGAACTCTCTTGTGTTTAGACATTAATCTGCATTCCATAATGCTTCGGAGCAAACAGTGCTGTAATGAAAGCAAGCTCTCCCCATCTGTATTTTACTTACTTTGCCCCTCTCAGCAAACAGACATGACATTCTTGTGCACAATAGGCCAACACAAGAAATAGAGGGGTTCATTGTGGGAAGGTTTTTGTGTTTGTGAAGTTCTCCTACTATTTTATAAAATGAAGACAAGTCCAGCTGGGTCTCAAATGCCAAGTGACATGCCAAATGGCTTGTTAGCTAAGGGGCAGCATCAATTGCTCTGGGATGGGGTGAGGGGATGGAGAAAAATGGATTTAGGAGAAGCTGAAGCAAATAAAGTTTCAGGTGAGAATGTATTAAACTTATTCCTCCTTTACTTTAATCCTGGTGTTTTATTTTCATCCCAGCTCTCTTCACAGTGTTTGTAGATGCTACTTACCATGAAGACTGGTGCTACTTAAGCTTAAGCGGTAGCTGGCCAAAGTCATCTGACATTATAACTGGTCTGATACTAGGGGTTCATAGTCCTAGAAACTGCTTTAACAAGGTCACTCTAGGTATGGCTCTGGGTGGTGGTTATATTACCCTAAGAGAGGGATTCTTTCCCAGTCAAGGTGACTCCTCTCCAAGAAAAAGGTTCTTGGTGTTCCACTGCTGCGAAATGGGCTGTTGGCACCAGGAGTAACCTAGGTCTGTGAGGAGACACAAAGCTGGCTGGGAAGAGAAGGGAAAGGGCAAGTCTGACATCTGTGGGACAGCCACTCCTTCCTACAGATGGCATTCTTCCAGTGAGAGCAAGAGTAGAAGAATCAGCTCTGTAAGTCTGCAATTCCACATCTATCCTTTTCTTACCTCCTTATGCAGAAGTCACAAAAGATTTTTCAAGATTCTGCTTTGCATATAGGGCTGAGAAACCTTCAGCATGTCCTATTGAGCACAGACTGTTGGATCTAGCTTGGGCATGATAGTGTTTGGCTCTGGGATTTAGGTCTTTCTTGTTGCTTAGTCTTGACTTGCCCGCAGCACCTGTATTTCTTGCAAGCACAACCATCCATTCCTCCTTGACCTCAAAAGATGTCATGAACAATTCCTTACACAAAACAGGCAGCATATGAAAATTGCAAGTGGAAAGGACTTACCTGAAAGAAACTCAATGTGTTGTGGTTCAGACAAAAGTTCTACTAGGATCTAACCCCATACCTGTCCTAGGGTATTTAAAAACTCATTTTTCTTTTGAAAGGCAGAATGATAGTAGGAGAATACATGGCTACTGTCTAAGCGTATCACACAACATACCCAGGATATTCTCCCCAGACCACACAGAGTACACATCTATCAACCATACCCAGGTCTACCTGAAACACTCCTACAGCCAGATATCAAACAGAAGGTACCATATCATCATCTACAGACATCATGTTTTTGGAATGTGTCTCTGNAAAAAAAAAAAAAAAGCTAGGGAGTTAGGGTTATCAATCCCAGTCCCTGAAGCCAAGTTGAATAGAGAGGTTTCTATCCATACTGCGTAACACTGGCTATACTTCACAGCTCTTTGCCTCAGCTCTCCTCCAAACTGCATGTGGTCCTATGACATACTGCTCCTTTATGTGTGTTTACAGCTCAGAGTGCTCCAAATACACATGAGGGCTAAGCTGACACTGTGACAGTAGTATTGTTTATAGCATAGTACTGAGACAGTGTGGTCCAAGCCCTGGAGTGTGACATGAGGGTGCATTTGAGAAAACAAGGCATGCTTGGAGCAGTGTGTCAGGCTGTGGAATCCAAACCTGGTGCCTTCTCACTCCCAGTGAGAAGTTCTGTCTGCTTCCCTGTTCTGTCTTCTCAGCATGGCCCAAGGAGGTAAGTGTCCCCAGAACTAAGCTTGGGCTTGGCCTGCACCAAGCTGGGGAGCCTGCTAGCCTTGAAGTCATGTGGCTAATTAGTTGTCTGGGGCCTGAGTTTGCCCCATAATGCTTTGACAACTTACCTGATAACCAATACCCCTGACAACTTGGGAGCATTTCAGCAGAGTACCCCTGGGAGAGAGAAAGTGGAGGTCAGGCTGCCCTGGGCACTGTTTGGTCACTGCCTAGGTTGCCTCTTGCCAAAACTGGCCTTTGATAATGCTGTTGGTAGCACAGCCCATGGAAAGTATACCCCATGGAAAGCTTGTCTATGTCCAGAAGATGGTCACACATGGCTGAGTGCAAGCAGAGGAGAGTGCTCAGGTGATTCCAGTTGGCTTTGCATGATGGCCTCTCAAAAAATAGCCTTTTGTCACTGTTTGGTCACCAGATCCCTTGGAAAAAATCCTTGTACTCTTTGAGAGCTCCCCTTTGCCTGTGCAACCCTGAAGGGCTGAAATTCATCCCTTCTGAGTCCTGCAAAAGCCCATGCAATGAGCTGAAATTAGACTCTGCAAAATGCAGCCCCAGACTTGAATTCTCTTAAAGTTCAGTGGATTCAGTGCTGGGAATTTACTTCCACCCATGACAGAGGTAAAGGGATTAGCTGTGAAGCCCTGATCCCAGTCCACACTCTTCCCAAGGCTCAGGGCAGCCTGGGCTCCTGGGCTGAGGTTCAGGACTCTGCAGCTGAAAGTGTTTAAATAGGAATGTCCGTCAGTTGGTGTGAATAAAAGCGAGAGTGGCCCTTTTAAAAGCAGGCGATGACTTGATCAAAATGCTGCTTTGTCATATCTGTTTCATAAAAATTTGCCCCCTCCGGGCCAATCCAGCTTGATGTCAATGGTGAACGCCAACCACAGCCTTGTCTGGGTGAGCACTGCACAAAGCCTTAATTTCACAGCCTTCAAACAACAGTGAAAAATCACCAGGAACTTTCTCCTCGGCTCTGGGATCTCCCTAGCAACCACAGGCCAAGCATACTGTAATTCAATTTATGCCTTGAACTCCTTCAGGAGCCTCTTCTTTAAAATCTGTCACAGTCAACGTGCCTTGGGAAACTATTATAAGTTCCTGAACCTTTGACCAGCAGAGAAAGTAAGCGTTAGTATAAATCTCGTAAGCATGTTTGGTCTGTTCTTATGTTGGGCGTATGGTACATTTAACATTCAGCCCATAGACTCCATCTCTTTTCTGCTTGGGAAATGCACCTCGCATCTGTCATACTGTCTGCCTTGAAACCGGGCTACCAGCCCCGAAAAGAGGAGCGGGGGAAATGCCTCCGCTCAGCCAGAAGAATTGCTTTATGTGGAAATGCACTGACATGGCCCTCAGCTCGTTGGGAGACCGGGGGTGTCATGGGAAAGATAAGCAGGAGTGACCTGGCAGGTTTGTGAATGTCTCAATCCGGGACTGAAGTGGGTTTAACAAAAGAGTGAAAGCTTAGCAGGAAAACACAAATGATAATGAACTGCTCGCTGTGTTTAAATAGCCATCCCCAAATAGTTCTGAAGTGAACATTGTCAAGTTACTTGAGTCAAAGTGAGGTTTATAGGCCTGTAATTTTCGTGGCTATTTGCTCAGGAGCCCTTTGTGAGCATCTTGAAAAAATTACTGATTTCGCTGACAAATGCCATTTTCAAATTAGCCATATTGCACAATGTCTTATAAATAGGATCCCTCTCTGTGTGTTAGCTCCGTGTCTCCAGTGTGGTCAGAAAGAGAAGGGACAAACCTTTAATGAGTAATGCTTGACTGGAAACTTGTTGGCACTGCCAGTCTAGGGGCAGATTTGGGCTAGCACCAGTCAGAGGAGGGTTAGATCTGGGAAAAAGGAGGGGATCTGCTCCTTTGTTCATGCTGAGAGGTTCCATGCATTCTGGCTTTGATGGAACAAGCAGGTGCTCTGCACCTCTTAGGAACTGGCTGCTGAAGACAGTTTTCAAGCAATTACTAATGGGCCATATTCCAACCCAATATGAGTATATTACCCTAGCAGCCTCACCCCATCACACCATGTCAGATGGGAATGGTAATTCTGTGCAGTGAGAGGGGTTTTTCCAACTAGATCAAAAAAGGCGTCACATTTCTACCCCGCTGTCTCTCTTCGTTATGGACAGCATCCTAAATAAAATTACATAGTGTAGTAAATCCAGGATGCACCTAGGTTCTTACATGATGGCTGGTGCATATTGAAGTTGCTGCTTTCAGAGCATCATGGGGAATCTCCAAAGGAAGATGCCATGCTTGGCCCATGCAGCCTCTGCTCATAGAGTGACTTCAGCTGTAGCCGTGTTGCAGGACATGAAGCAGTAGTTGGCAGCTTCCAGAGTACCTGTGTGAAATCCCATCGGCCCGTGAATGAGGAGGGTTTGGTACTCAGTGTGGGGCTAGGTTTGATCTCATCAGTCTTTCCTCACATTGCTTAATATGACCATATTTATATTTTCAGCCCTGCTGTTTCCTTTGATCTCAGGGTAGCTTTGTAATGCAGGCTGGGGATGGTATCTGGCCAGGCAGTATCTCCATCTACCGTCGGAGAACAACAGCCTGCAGCTTTTTCCAACACTTGGACAAGTACTGAGATAAGGAACATTTTAAAATCAATAAGGGTCTGAATCTTTGCCTGTGACTGAGTAGAAACTTGGCATCATTTAATGATGGAAGAACCTGCTTTGATTTTAGTAAGGCTTACAGGGATTTGGCATAGAGAAATAAGCGGCTGCTGAAAGGCAGACAAGGCCATAAAGAAACGACACAGAAACATGCAAAGCCACAGATCTGGAAACTGCAGTGGTACGACTTCGTGCAGCAAAGCTGGAGCAAATGACAACTGAGGAAAATGTGAATCTGTTTTGAATGTTATGTTTCCCCCAGCATTTCTGCTTCTCCCATGTAGTTCTACTCGCTGACCGTGCAGATCTGAGCCATGGGCCTCTTGCTGTGTTTCTGTGTACAGTGGCTGGTACATGGAGGGCTTAAGTGTAATAACACCTTGTCACTACCCATTATGAACATAAAATCACTTCTGGAATACCTACCCGTTCCCACAAAAGCAAGGCTCTCTTTCATCTTGCTGTCTCTGATTTTAATAATTCCTCACTGTTTGGTGAAATTGAACAAAGAGGTGGAAGAGAAACATATATCTTACTAATTAACCAGAGATCATCGTTGTACACTGAACAATAATATCCAAAATCATCAGTTTCAGTGGAGTGGGACTATTTATAGAGGTATCAATGGGTGAAACATCAGCAACATCCCTTTAATTGTTTGTGTCCCTAGAAGTCTAGTGTTATATAAAGGACAGGGATAGGCCACTTTTTCAAAGTTGTGTAGAAGTGGCTTGCTACATCGAGGTCAAAGCTAGGGTCCCATTTATTTAAGATAAATCATGCATGAGCAGCTGATAGAGTTGGGTAACATTGCAAGCTGCCCCAAGTGAAGACATCACAAGGGTGCCAGGGCTGCTGTCCCCATCCCGTGGGCTGCTCTCCATGGCTTTTTAGTTGTCAATCAGTGCATGAAGGATGCCTGGATGATTCAGACCAAAACCAGAGGCATTTGTAAATCCAGGGAAGCAGGTTATAATAGCTGCTTTGCAGCAAGGACACGTTGCTGGCTCTATATCAATAGAAAAAAAAAAAATTAAATATAATTTATCTTTCTCTGGGGAGTTTACTGGCCAAGTTTTGAGGGAATTATCTTTTTTGCATCGCCTGTTCGCTTGACTGTATAAATACAATACCTTCTTGAGAACGGAACAACAGTGCTCCTTTCAGCCTTGCAGGATTTCAATTCACAGTAAGTTTATCTGACATCTTTCATGATTAGCTGTGAACTTATCTCAAGCAAGAGAGAGGGGTGGAGAGAGAGCAAGAGAGGAAGATAAGCACCAAACAAAAGATGCTTGTCTCTCTCCGGGTGCTGCCTTAAAAAAGCCCAGTCTGTCAGGTACTTAAATACGAAGTAGCATGTAAATTTTGCAACAGGGAGCAGGAGGAAAGTATGGGATATAAACCCAGTTTAGACACCAAATACCTCTTACTTTTATTTATGTTCCTTGACAATTTATACAGCTAATTCTATGCACTTAGCAGGAACAATGCTGTTAGCAGGTAAGAGCTTGCTTTAAAGTTCAGTAGAAGATTTCCAGTGATTATGAGTATGTATGGGTTGGAGAAAAATTGATTCTGTTTTGAGCTGTGTCCGGAAGCTTGCAGGAATGAGAATGCAAGGTGGAAGATTTTCCCTAGGGAATGCAGGAATCTCTGATAAATTTTAGGGCACGATTCAATTCCCAGTGAAGGTAATGAAAAAGGTCTGGTTTACCTGAGCAGTTTGAGGAGAGAACTGGGTGATTTTACCTAGTCTCCACCACCTACAAAAGAGAGGACCTCAATGAAGTGATGACACATATGCTGTGGTTCTCACTACCATGGGGTGTTATGTCAAAAGTATAAATTTACTCAAAAGTGTTTAGGCAAAGCTGTGAAGGACAACTCCTTCAAGATCTAGTAAACATAGAGACGCATGAAAGTTGTCTTCAAGAGAGCAGGAAACCCCTGAGATACTACCAGCAGGAGCTTCAGGCAAGTGCCTCAGGAGGTCTCATGCTCACCTGCTTGAGGCTCCTTCTCTTGGCCACCTCTGAAGGAGGACAGCAGGTGAGCTGCATATTTGTTCTATCTGCATTCCTACAGAATCTAAAATAGAAGCAGAAAATCTCTTGCAAAATTTCCCATTTTTCAGTAGAAAAGAATAGCTTTTTTTTCTGTGAACTGGAGCATAATGTTCACTGCTGTCCGGATGCCTGCAAGATAGTTGTTTTCAGGATGTTCTATACTGTGGTGTCCTACATTAATCAGGGGCTTCATGTAGACATAAAGTTACTCCAGAATAGCCCTGAAGGCAGAGTTGCTCCTGAAATAATTCTACCTGAGCAACTCCATGTATGTACATTGTCATTCCCAATTACCAGAATCTTCTGCTGGTGGGCTAATCTAAAACATCTCTCTTTATCAAGTAAGAGTTTTCCTGTATATATTATACAGTAACTATTGCTCTCTGAATTCACCTCACCTTTAACTTGACAGACCTATCAAATATGATGGGGCCCAATGACACAAGGTTATGTGGTAACAGCTGGCACATGTTGATTATTCAACATTTCACAATATTAATAGTGTTTTGTTCGCAAGTGGCCTTTGCTGGAGTCACTGAAAGTACTTTGAGAAATCACGGTGGAGTAAGCAAGTCTTATTTCCATTGCACAATCAGGAAAAACTAAGAAGCTAACATAATAAGGCATAATTTTCTAAAATGATTAGTAATTTGAGATATTCTCTTGAGCAAAACCTAAGTGGAGTGTGAGAAGAGTCTGATCTTAAGATAATGGTGAGCACCTACACTTGGAAAGACAGGCCTTCAGAATGGTCCCCTATTGGTACCCAACACTGAAGGCAACAAAACTTTGTCAGTCTTGAAGGCTTATAAACTGGTCATGCAGTTATTATTATTAACATCATATTGTGGTTACACACAAATATAGATTTGGGGGTTCTTGTTGCCCTACATACTTGTCAAACATATGGCAAATGTCCCTGGTCCCAAAAGCTTGTTCCAAACAGCAACACAATCATTGTTAGGAGACATTGGGCTGAAAGTGAAGTGAATTAAAATGAGATTTGTCCAACTCTGGGATGCTCAGGGAAATTCTGTTCAGCTGCTGTTGTGTTGATTTTTTTTTTGTGTGCTTTAGAGAAATGGAGGGAGATGTCAGGAAAAAGATGACAGAATTTGCAGATTTTGTGGAAACTCTTCATTTTTTTCCCCATTTGGCAGGAAAAATGACCTGAAAAGAACTTGTTTGAAAAAGCAGGGATGTCCTCATCTCTTCCACCTGCCTAGTAACTTTGGGGAAGATTTGGGAAGCAACACTAAGCCATTTTCTTTCTCCCTTAGCCTTTTCCCCTTCTCCCAGGCCACGGCCTGCATTGAACTTCGTCTCCTTCCCATTTTCTTTCTTCTGTTGCAACTCCAGTGACGTATCCTGGCACTTTCCAAAATGAAGTCAGATTTTGGCACCATCCCTTCAGCTGTGATGAAAGTTAGAACAGGGAGGGTAAGTGGAATTTGATAACAAAAAGCCTCTTGAGACATTTTCATCTTTGAACCACTGGCAGTCCCAATAAACTCCTGTTTCTGTCTCAACATCAACATTCAGAATTCTGAAAAAAAAAGCAAATGGAAGATAAAATGAATAGGAATTACCACAGAAGATCTGTTAAAAGATTTTCCTTTCACTATATTCCAATAAATTGCTTAAAATGCATCTTAAACTGCCTCCATTTTCAGGAGTGTAAATATACTGAAGGACAAATTATACAGTCGCAGCTCTTGGGACTGGCATGTCAGGAGTATTAAAGATGGAGTCAGAATCCTCCCCTGTATTCTTCCTGGCTAAATATTCTTATGTGGTGAGAGTGACCCACTGTGCAGTCATGTCAGCTCCTAAGTGGTTTAAGATAAGTGTCCCTTGATCACAATGGAAAGTTTGTGGAAGTTTTCTGAGAAATAAGCATTTTGAAAAACCATCGACAGCTGGCAATGAAGTAAATATGCTCTCCTCCCTTGCCCATGCTGAAATTCTATGCTCAAATGTAAATATAATTTGAGCATAAAGCAGTAAATTTTTTCAAGTAGTAATCTAAATAGCTTCTAGAAAAGAGAGGAGAAAAAATCAGACTGAACTCTAATGACCTTTGTGTATGTGTATTTGACAATATAACATCTCTAGCCAAGGTTTAAAAATGGTCCAGTCTTGCATCAGAGGGTAGACTGGACCATATTTCTAAACCGTGCTTCAGTATTAGACATACTCATTTATCTTCAGCTGGATTTCACAGAAATAAAAAGGGTGTTCTTGCCAAAGTACATGTTTCAGAGTAAATAATGATGAAAAAAATGTGGTGTTTTGTTTGCCAAAGTGCAATATTTTGGATTAATGCACAGAGGACTCCTGTGGTTGGAATGTCCAAACTGGGAGGACCTCCTGGGTCAGGAACAGTAGGTGGTGGGGCTGTTTAGAGGTCCATCACCAGCATGGATAGAGGAGGCACTGGGCTGACAGCAGCCCTCCCTTTGCTCCTCAGATAGGGTGGGTGCTTTTGCCTCTGCCCTGTGCTACACTGGTGGTAGGACACAGCCCCCCACTGTCACAGACTGCAAGGACAGAGGTGTAGCTGAGATTACTGGTGTGGCCTTCCTCACAAAAGTAACTAGAAATGTAGCTTTGCTTGTTCAGGACATAAATGTTTTTGTTTTCTGGTATTTTGGTTTTAGTCTATATACTTCTTCAGTAGTGATGTTCTGATTCCCTGGGGGAGATCAGAAGATTCTCCACATTGTTTTCCATGCTGCTTCTGAAGGTCAGAAGACACCTTCAGAGAAGCATATGGGTGAGATAATTCCTCTGCATGGACATTGCTCTTGTGTCCTCTTGGTGATGCCCAAAGCATTTGTCATCAGTTGCTACAACAGTCTCTGAACACTGGGAGCAGAAGTGGCTTAGCCAGCCTTTGCTGCATACCTTGCTAAGCATCCATGGCTCTGGCAATGTCAGCTTGAGCCAACTTGCAAACAGTAACTGTGAAATATGCTTTCTCTGCCACCCCTGGAGACTTGTCATCCATTGGCCTTTTGATCTCTTTGTGGGGATCTCCAGGAATACACCCTCTGGGTTTGCAGGAACATTTTCTTGTCTCCTCTGCCTGCCTCCTCCCATCTCGGAAAGAGGAATGAAGAAAAATTTGCCAAGTTACTTCAGCCATTTTTGTTCATAGTTGTTTTGCCACTGAAGGGTTAGATGTATCTATCTCATCATTACTGCAGGGGCAACTACAATCTGACGTCTGTTAATAAAAAGGTATTGTATGTGAATCCCATTTGGTCTGGAGTATATAAAACTGCTCTAATGTGAAATATTGTGTTGGGTTTATTTTTTTTTAAATGATTCAAGAATCCAAATGGGAGGACAAACTTTCCACTGAATATTGATTGCATTGTGGTAGTGATAGTGAGAGTGAGAGTGATCGTGAGAGTGATTGATAGTGATAATTGTCTCTCTGTTTTACTCCTGAACTTTGTTAGCACTGCCCAGCAAAGGATGGTTTCAATGGCTGGTAGATTTTGCCCTGTAGTTTTCTTGGGCATTGAGTTTCTTTGCAGAAGTCTGTGACATGAGTAATACGTACACGATGCAATGACATCAGCCCAGGTTTGGGGGGGGGGGGAAATGCTCTCAGGCCTTCCATGTTTATAAGACAGGCGATAAAACAGATTTCACCCTGGTCTACATCAAATTCAAGGTCAGGTGATGTAATGTAGGTCAGGATTTGGCTGTGCAAAACCCGAGAGGGGACAGAAAAGGCTGTACTGTCTTCCAAATGCCTTAATAAGGGCATCTTCTTTTAAAGAGAGGGCTAGTCTAAAGTAACTACACTTATGCTAACAGTTATGACTAGGCAACTGTACGTGTTTAAATCAAGTGGGATTTTCTATTCAGGGCAGTGCTAAAGACCACAGTTTTCAGCCACTTAATCTAGTAGCCCATGCCTGCTTAGGAGTGTCAGTTGTGAGGGGGAGGAAGATTTAAAGTGGAGAAACGTACATAAATGTCTTTAGTCATAAAAACCAGCCCAGATAGTTCATGACTATCTTAATGTGAAACTATAAATTACTAAACCCACAGCTATGCCTTAAGGGGAAAAAAAAAAAAAAAAGGATCTTTAATTCAGCAAGGCCTGTGAAGCTTCATACTTCCTACAATTATCTAAGGAGCTTCAGAGTGGAGACTTCATGCACACAGAGCATACATGCACACACTTGCACGTGCATGCCATGGAAAATCTCCAATAATGGGCATTTCAAATGGCTGCAGCTTCACCAAACCCCACAGAGCCCTTCACAGAATGGGGCTTGAAATCTCCTGTATTGCTTCTGCTGGTTTGTGACTACACAGCCAGGCATTAGAGTGCCAGCACCAGTCTGATGAGACTTGAAAGGATGGGGGCTGTTTTGGTGAGGCTTGGACAAATTTAGTACTTTGCCCCAAAAGTGCATTTGCCCTGCAGCTTTGCTCCAACAGAAGGTAGAATAAATGAAATAAAGGAAAATAATCAGGGAAAGATACCTGCTGGTATAGCTGGCACTTGCTCTTCATTTTCACCTGGGACAGATGTTGGTGTGTTGGCAGAGGTTTATTTCAAGTAGCGCAAAATATGCACAGCCTTCTTCTGATCTGTTACACTACAGTCTGCCCACAAGAGGAGCATTGATTCAGGGGACTCATTTCACAGTCCTGCTGCAGTACACTATTAGTGGGTCTGAGAAGAGATTTGCCCTGACACCCTTTGTCCACAGCTTGCCAACACCATTGTCTGTGGTGCATAATCTGATTTAGCCTAATCCAGCCCTAATAGGAACTCCCACCTAGGAGCTGGGGAAACAGGAGATATTGCAAGATTTCCAATAGGTCATGGTGGTCTGTTTTGTTTTCATTGTTTGCTGCTAAAAAAAAGAAACCTAACCTGAGCTCCATGGAGTAGATGGAGAAGGCCACCACCATCTCCAGAAAGTGGTGAACTAATCTTCTATATAAAACAGATCTGAGAATTTAACCCGACAACTCCTTGTGGTTTTTTGTTTGCATGTTTGTGTGCTGTTCTTTTGGACCACCACTATGAAAATCTGAACTAAAGGATCTTTGCAAAGACCATCCAATCTCCATGGAAGACGTGTTCAGCAGAACAGTGAGCATTATGCCAGACTTGAAACCTTGAAATTGTTCCTAATAATCCAGCACATACTGTAGTACCTTGCTGAATTGGGACCTTCTGGAGTACAAACACGATGCATTTCTTTGCAGCTTTGTTTATCTTCACCCTTTTCTGACTGTATCCTTGTTTTGTCCTTGATAGAATATAGAAATCCCTAAAGCTCTGTTTTATCTCCTTCCTCTGTAAATAATTTTGGCCTAAGAGATGCATCCTTTTTAAAAAGATAACATTCCCTACGTATCATGCTGATTCTGAGAAAAATATCGATAAAGAAACTTGTGCAAATCAAAACCCTGGACGACAATAAAGATCTGTATCACCAGGCTACTAACTGTTGTAGTGCTAAATAACTGAACATGTATTACATTAAAATTAATTCTAGAAGCTAAAGTGAATCTTCTCCCTATGGAAATAAACTAATTTTTCTTAGATACACTTACGTGCCTAATTGTTACTAACATGTTCACTGTTTTTATTCCGCCCCCCCCAGCCTAATCAGTCAGGCTTCCTTATCGGTCATGATGTCTGTGTGTCTCTGAGACCGTCACAAACCCCTGAGGATGGTCCAAGATGAAGCTGAGACAGAAGATTGATAGAGGAATTGGATAAAATGCTCCTTTTCCTTCTGAAAGTGTCTTCCCCGGGAGAGAGGGAGAGAGGAAGCCTCTTGTCTGAGAGCATTTCAGATTTGCAGCTGTCTGCTCACAACACTGGTTCTTTGATCTAACAAAACCTTTAAGTATCCACTTACCTCTGGATACAAGATTAAGTGCTATGAACTTTGCAGGGTCTCAAGCACCTACTTAAAACACAGCACATGCCAAAGTGTTATTCTGAACTGGAGTCCAAAGCCTGGATCCAACCTGGTGCAGTTAGGAACTGAAAATAGGTCTGCCTATATGAAGAAGGGAAGAAAGTGCTTCTCCAAAAGCTTTAGGGAATAAGCCAGCCTGTTACCTGAATTAGATGTATTTCAGAGGACCCCAGTTTGTCACACTTGCTCCTGTTTTGAAGATTTTTGGCTAGTTGAGTGGTGCTGAGAATAAATACCTAAAAATACTTACCCATAAGTCCTTTAACCTGTCAGATAGGACTACCCTGCTACTGAAGACAGGATGTTGTCAACCTGCAAAGGAATGATCATGTTCTCACAGCTGTACCCATTCCTGCCCCAGTATCCCCTCTCCCCCCTGTGCTTCGCACAGCTCGAGTATGGCACCCTTGGGAATACTCCACCCATACAGCAAAGCACCCATAGACAGGGAAGGGGCAACAGAGAGGAAGAGAGGTCATCAACTCCATCCCTAAGGTTGTTGTCTCTCCCACACATCATTTGGAAGGGGAGGGAGATGAGCACAGTCCATGGACCCTGTGGTCCCTGTGAAGTGGATGTAGGAGGGGTCATGGAACCACTGTGATCCTGGGAGATGACTGCCTGCTCTCAGTGGGTTTAGCGATCTCCTCAGCCTCTAACCCTCCCTGACCCCAACTCCCCTTGCCCTCTGCTCAGTTTGATTCAAAGCAGAAGAGGAGGAAGGTACTCGGGGTCCTCCCTTCTCTCCAGGAGCCCCCTCTGTTTGGCTCCATGTCCTTGACACTTAGCAGAAAGTGATAACAATAACAACAAAATAAACTTCCAGCAGTTCCAGTTACAAAAGAAAGAGTCCAGTGTTTCCTCTCTCAGAAGCACAGAGAGCTAAAATGTCAGACAGCAATCAGCGATACCTGGAAAACATTTCATTCCATGCCAGCAAAGCTGATAAAGGTTTTTTATTTGAATGGCTATTCTCTGAAAGAGCTAGTTGTTAGGTACATTGTACACCATGGGAATGAGGTGTGGGGTATTGTTCATCTGTTATTCTATTGGTGTGGGTTTCTTTTGTGGGTTTTTTTGTTTGTGTGGTTGTTTTTTTGTGTTTGTTTTTGTTTTGTTTTTCACATATCCCATCAATCTCCAAGGGGGAACTGAGGCAGTGAGCTCTGTGTTAGTCTGAGGGGATATGTCTGCTAGTTCCCATCACACCCAGGTTGCTGAAGGAATGAAGAACATTTCTCATGCACATCTGTGTTTCACGATGTGATTAAATCAAGTGTTTTGTGCCAGCACAATAGCTGCAGTAGAAAGAGGTGCGAAGATTAACACACCATGTAATCAGAGGGAGCTTTACAGCAAAGTAAGATGCAACTTGTAAAGGACAGCCTTGTTTCTGTGTTCCCAGGGAGTGGGAGTTTGGGTTAGATAAGGTGTACTAGACTTTCAGAGGAGAGGGCAGTATAACATTACTTGGGCTAAATATCAGCTATTCTAGAAAATTCAGTTTCTGCTGTAAATCTCCCTGGCAGAAGAGCTGGAAAGCTGTACAGGGCTGCAAGATCCAAATATTGATAGTTACTGGAAAAGCATTTTTTTTATCCCCAGCCTGACACATGAAAAAAAGAAAAGGCATATTGCTGTATTAACCACTTGGACAGGGCTGAACCATGTCCTTTTGACCTGATATCAGACACACTGGCTACCCACCAGCCTGGGTAACTCAGTGGGCATAGCTGAGTGCCTTGCAAGCATGTCCTGGGAGTGAGACGTTCCTACATTAAGGGAAAACTTTTTTCCAGCAGTACTTTCTTCCCGTAAAACGGTCTGCACCTAAGTTGCTGGGTGTACGAGCACAGACATTGGTGCCATAATTTTCTATTGTCCCTATTTACTAAGTCCTGAGTCATGGAGTTGGTAAAAAAGGACAAATCATAATAAAGTCTCAAATCCAGTGGAAATTCTGCATTAAGAGTGAGGTGTGGGCAGGTTTCTGTTTGTTCCTAGAGGCAAATGTTTGCCAGCTTCACTGCCCTTTCCTCAGAGACAAGTGGGGAATGTGGGCACTGAAATAGGACAGGTCCTGTCTGTGGTTGATCCCATGCAGACCCACTAAGGCATCTCTCCAGGAAAAGTGGCTCCATCCATATCTGTATCCTTTCCTTCTCCTGAAAATACAAGCATGTGCTGAAACTTTTAGTGCCTTGTGCTAGGGTTTCTGTTGACCAAGCAAAGCAGTGATTTATGGTCAGATACAACCTTTCACTTTTAAGCATCCATATAAGGCACTGCCATTATTTCTGCTTTTGTGATTTTGTTCCCAGGTGAACTGTGACGTCTCCTATGTACCAAGGTCACTGCTGTGCACCATTCACCAATATAGGATTAAGGATTCACAGAAGCCTCAGGACAGCTGCAGGTAAAAGGTGATGGCATTAGCTACCCTTAGTTATGTGTTTCCAGGCATCATGAGGTGAGTTAAAACATTTCAGAGCTCTGCACCGGAATGAGCCCTGCTGGTGAGCAAAATTCTTTGCAGAGCAATGCATGTAGGTAAAAGCTGAATTAAGCCTTAAATAATTAGAAAAATTCAAAAAAAATCCCTCCACAGGATTTTTCAGCCATGTTCTGCCTTTCCAAGGCCTGATGCATAGGTTGCGAGTCCTGGGAGATGGCACTGTCTCTGCAAGAGCATCCTGATTGAGACAGAGCAACCTGCCAGCATTTAATTAAATGGGAGACATCTCTCCTTCAGTACAGCCCCATCCCACACACATATTGATTTATTTATAGTGTGCCTCATTATTTGCAACCAGTAGGCTAGTGCATGGCCGTATTTAATAGTCCTACAGCCTCAGAGATGGGAGCAGGGATGGTCCCAAAGCACACGAAGCATTATTTTATGAGGAGCTGCTACTCTCACATATAGTTAAGTCTTCCTTCATTACGTTAACGATCTTGATGATGAACTTGTACAGTTCAAGAATTAGAAAAGTGTTTATTTTTTGCAAGAAGCCTCTGCTAGAGTGACTTTGTGAGGCAAGGCACATATTTTAAAAATTTATTATTTTGACTTACCCAGAAATAACTCAAATTCTTTGACCCAATTTGACTTTCTTTAGAAGTTCCTTCTTCAGAAATTTTTCAGAAATGTTTTCCTTTTTCTCTGGGGAGTTTTAACAAAAATGAAAGCGGCACTGTTTTCATTAGTAATTTCCACAGAAAAGTTTAAAATTTTCTCAATAAAGGGCAAGTTTTTCTGCAGCTGAAAGCTGGATTTTTTTATTTTTTTTGTAGTTACAAATGTTAATGTACTACCCTGCAGGAACTGCCATTTAAGTGCCTTGTACTAACATATACCTCAATCAACCAGACTCACTCACATTCTCTCTCCTGTGATATACCACAGTCTTCTCTTATGATATGAAAAAAAGAGTTGAGTTCTGGGAGATAAAACCTGGCCAAACCCATAAAGGAAAATAGAGATATAAAGGGATCTTAAACCCCCACCATTTGCCATGGAAAGCAAGCTGAATCTAAACATTTTATTTTCAAAGTAAGGATTTGAATTATGGAAGAATACTTGGCATTTTCCTCAAAAAACAGAACTTTCACAAATCAATTAATTCTGGAAAAAAAATAAAAATGACCCCTTGCCCTGAAATACCTAACAGCTAATTTTCTGCTGAAAAACATCTTTTGTGGGAAGTTTTGATGGTCTCCATATTTGTATGCTTAAACTTACATATGTGTTAGAGTGGCTTTGCTGATCGGGACCTCCAAATTTTGCATGTTGTAGAATTTATATGTCTGTTTCCAGCCAAACCATACCATATAAAAGCTGGCTTAAAAGTCGTAGTATTGAAAAATCTGGCTAACAAGACATCCTGGATACTGCACACATACTGATGTTCTTTATAGAATAAATGCTCTGTGCTCTGATGTGGCAAATGAGGTCATTTGAGTGCACTAACTCTGGTCTTCCTCTCCCGGTTCTGCTTGAAAGAGATTTGAATGTGAAAAGGTTTTGGCACTCGGGGGCTCCATGGTTTGGAATGGCTTTCAAAATTGGAGACTTAAAGGTCACTTTTCTCTGAAGAAGTGAGGGACCCAACCCCAATACCAGCCATCAAAGAAACTCTAAAAAAAGAGATGTTTTCAAATACATATTGAGTAGGCTAGGGATGTAGCTGGTCTCAATAAATATGTGAGACCTCTGCATTGAAGGTATATTGTTCTATCCCTGCAGCATGACCCAGTCTGTCAGATAAGCAGAAGCAGTAACACAGGGAGGATGTGGTTGCTGTCTTGGAACTTGGAAAACAAACTCAAGCTTAGGAGAGCTGTTTTTTCTCCCTTAAAATTAAAACCAGTGCTCCTGTTAGCTTTCTAAACTCAATTAAATTCCAGCTGATGCTCTGACAGAGAAAACCAGGATTTTAAAAGCTATTTCACATTTACCAGTGGTGACAGCTTGCTAGGAGATGGGGGCAAAGGCATGGGAGAGTAAGACATGCTCATACCACCTTTCCCCCGTTCCCAGAATGAACTAAGGTATGTGCTTGCCCCACGAAAGGGCTTGTCACTAAAAGCCCTGAACACCTTAAAACAAGGCACATGGCATAATTTTGATGGGCAGAGAGCTGCCTGAGCCAGGCATAGGATGTGCTTGTGGCCATGGTGAGGTGTCACCACTGTCCTCCTCAGAGAGACAAAATGCTTAATCCTGGGCTGGAGTGGCATACCTGACAGAAGCTGAAATCCCCAGAAGATCCTTTTGTCAGGGGCCCGAATATAACCTTTCTCACCCCAGCAGAGGCAGGAGGACATGCTCCTCAGCAGGCAATCTCATGTTTTACACCTAACAGCTTGGTAGTTCTCAAAATTTTGGATTCAGATCCAAATCCTTATAGCAGATGTAGAGCAGGATTTGTGCTGTGCTTTCCTATCTCTGTGACAAAGTGTTCTTGCCTCTCTTCACTAGAATTTCAGTGTGCACCATCAGCTCTAGCAGGAGCTAGAGCTTTTCTTCAGAAAAGAAATCCCAGGTTAGGAGAAGTCACAGAATAATAGAATCATAGACATGTCTGGGTTGGAAGGGACCTCTAGATGTCTTCTAGTCCAACCCCTTTGCTGAGAGCAGGGACATCCTCAACTGGAGCAGGTTGCTCAGAGCCTCATCAAACCCCACCTTGAATGTCTCCAGGGATGGGGCCTCAACCACCTCCCTGGGCAACCTGTTCCAGTGCTCCACCACTCTCCTGGTAAAGAACTTCTTCCTTACATATAATCTAAATTCACTCTTTTCGAAATTCAAACCATTGCCCCTCGTCCTTTCACTGCAGGCCTTCGTAAACAGGCCCTCTCCAGTCTTTTTATAAGCTCTCTTCAGGTACTGGAAGGTGGCTGTTAGGTCTCCCTTCTGGCTCAGCTTCTCCTCCAGGCTGAACAGTCCCACCTCCCTCAGCCTGTCCTCACAGGAGAGGTCATCAACCTCCTGATCATCCTTATGTCCCTCCTCTGGACCCTCTCCATCAGGTCCATGTCCTTCCTAAACAAGGAAGTCCATGTCCTTGAAAAAAAGTCCCTTGTTTATCAGACAGGCTGTGCTTAGCTTTCCAACAACCCATCACCAACACGCACATCCATATCTAACATGGACATAGATGTCTCTCTGAAGACACAGCTCCTATCCATCCTCCTTCATCTACCACCACTCAGCTCTGTGCCCCCAGATCTGTGACTTGTTGAGGCTAATCACTTAAGAGTGAAATGTAAGGCTTGAATATGGAGGCCTGATGAATGTATTACCTGACATAAGTTTTAAAAAATACCAGCTTGTTTGATACATATTGTAAATGCTGCAGTTTTCCTATCCAAGTAAACATAGCTGATAATTTATTTTTCCCACCATAATGCTGCATTTTAATTGTACTTCTTGAGCCCGTAGTGGTATCACATTCAAATTTTGGTGATTATTGAATTTCTTGACAGGCTTTCACCCACAGCCAGGGAGAGATATTTTAGATAGCTCTCTCCTCTTTGAGCAGTGAATTATAGTGAGGAAAGTGTTCCTGAAGCCCCTGGACTGCCATTTTCCATCTCTCACCAGCCCTCAGCCCCGATGGGTGGACTGAAAGCAAATGGCTGCATTCAAGCCTATGGCACACTGGGCTGTTTTTAAATTTCCTGCTCTCTAAACCATGCTGTAAACTGAATCAGAACTCTTTCATTAGGGGGATGAAAATAAATCCACTGTGAAGCTGGGTTTTATCATGGGGATCTATCAGAGACTACCAGACTGGGTTATGTGGGGTTCAAGGATGTGGCCATCAGTCACCAAAGCCAAATGTGAAACTGTGGAGAATCTCTGCTGCATACCCAGATACTAGATTAAACAACCAGTGTCACCACCTAGGAGGACTAAAACTGGCAGGCTATCATCCTCCATTGAATTTTTGGGAAGCCTTAATTTTCATCAATGGAAATGGGGCTGGCAGCACAGAGCAGGCTTTGAGTTATGCTGCATTTCCAAATCTAAAGCAACATTTTGATGGCATATCTATTTGTGATTACTATTTAAATGCAAATGTAAGCCTTGCAGCACATGTTTGAGATTCGGGGTGGGCTCTTTCAGGCTTGTCTTCACATCAGGATTAGCACAAGCTCTAGCTCAGGAGCTGCTCCGAAACTTTTTCCTTGCCCCTGCTGAGAACACTATCCCAGTTAGCTGCTGCTCCCAGCTGGGGTAAGCTGTCCCAGCAGGATGTATTGCCCAAAGCGTTTCTTTTGCTTTCATTTAGCAATCTGCCACCACTCATGGGAAGAGTTGGATTACATTACTCAGACACTAATAACTCTCTCTTTTCCTCCCCATCCTCTATCCTGCACCTGGGAGAATAGTCCAGGTTCATTGGGACTGGACCCCACAGAGCAACATGGGTCATGCACTGCAGTGTGAAGGGAGCACATCAGAAGAAAAAAAACCACTTAATTCTGAGTTTGTAGCCCCTGAGCTAACCCAAGGCCTGACCTGACTGACATCTTAGGTGGAGATGTTCCTATCTGGAGACAGTTTTTTCCAGGAGGGAGGTGAAGGTAACTTTAGCAGAACACAACATTCCTGATAGTGCAAGCACTGGATGTTTGCAAGAAGAATTTCAAGATACAGTGTAATGTACATAAGTCATTGACTATACTCTTGGCTACAACGGCAAAAAAGCACAAGCATGTAGACACAAATGTGCAGGAACACCTATTATTATGATTTGCAGTTATCAGAGAAGTTTCTATCAACTTAATTGAACTAAACTTAATTACCAATCTGTAATGAATTACGATCTTTAAAAAAGATCAAGCTGCCTAAGTGTAGGCACATTCTTTCATTGTAAAACCCTTACCAAGCAGAGAGGGCCAAATCCTCAGCTGGTGTAGGCTGGTGTAAAATTTTGACAGCTATATCAGGTCAAGAGAACCTGGCTTTGCTGATGGCTGCTAGCTGCAGATCTGATTCTGTACATTTTCTAATCTGTTCACCGGAAGATCATTCAGATCTATGAGAATATCACGAGGGTGATGTTTATCAGAGGCCAACTGCATCCTCCAGCACACATTTGCCTTGACATCTAGATATGGCAGAGAAGGTCTGGGTTTTATTCATGACTGAGCCTCTAATTTTCAGTGCGATCCTAAGAGTGTCCTCAATCACCTTTGTCACCGTTGCTCATATTCAGACCACAGATGTAAAACTTCAGACCTCTAGAAGTATCTCCTTCAGCCCTCAGAGAGATGTTTCTGTGTACCTCCTGGAGATGGTCTGCATACCACTAGCTGTATGTGAAGTGCACTTTGCAGCCCCCCTTTACAGTCAGGCTTTCCTTGGCCAGAACTATCCTTACTGTGTGTTTGTACAAGACTTCATGCACCAGGGCTCTGCCTCAGCTGGAGCCTCAAAAACATGGCTATAAAAACAGCTGTAAATAATGGCAGCACAGGACAGGGTGTTAAACTCACTGATGGCATCTGAGTCATCACTTCTGCCTCTCAATGGCATGACCTTGGAGGTAGGCTGTTAAGTCTGTAAAAAAGGTTTAGAAAAATAATAAAAAAAGTGTCTCAAGTCCAGTGTCTTGCTCCAGTGATAGCGAAAAGTGTAACAGGAGACTGTTGTTTTAACGCTGTGCCACCCTTTCAGGTCTTGTTTTTGTTTTCCTGCAAGGAGCAGGACGTTGTTGGCTTGTTTCTGAGTGCACACATGAAGCCTTTCATCATTGCATGTTTCAGTAACAGGTCCCTAGATATCAGTAACGTTGACACATTTATACAATATCCCACTCCGTGATTTGTGGCGCTCCTACGGCTCAGCACTATTAATGTATGAGTGACTCTTTTCATTACCTTGCCATAGATCAAGTGCTGGCCTCTGATTTTGACATATGATTCAAGTACATCTGTTTTTTTAAGTTGAGCCCATTCAGCTACTCCAGCTACTGCTAAATGGTGTTGTTTGCCAGAGAAGAACAAACTGCTTTGGAGGGAGGTACAAAAGGCACTTTGATGGTTGAACTGTGGTCCAGGCTGGCAGCAAACATGGCTGCCCCTGCTTTCGATGGGGCGAAAATCTGCTTGGGTGAATTTTTTTCAGGGACTGTGGATGTTTTTTTGGGGATCAGGAAATCTTTGCATGAAGAAAGTCAACAACGGTCCCATTTATAACCTATGATGACCATGAAAGTTTCATTTTCTGTGCACAGTGAAAGATCCTTCTATCTATTGGGATTCCCCTTGACATTATGTGACAAACGCCCCCCAAATATGATGCCAGCAGCTGCATTTTTCTTTGACTTATGACATACCACATCCTAAATTTAATTGCTTTAATTTGTTAACATTATTTTATACTTGACAAGCATCCTTTCTGAGGTGCTCACTGAGCCATGGCAGCTCACTCGCCACCTTAATACTGTTGAGAAACTAAGAGATCCCTGTTGAAGTCTGCAGCAGACTGCTTTACCTACTTCAACTAGTGTATGTATTTTCTTAAAATAGGAATAGGATAAAATTCAGGAACAAACTCAAAGAGGAAAAAACATGCTTTGCTTCCTCTAGACGAGCCCCAGCCATCAGAGCACAGAGGTGTGTTCCCACACCATGTCTGACTCACTAGTGTAATGCAGTTTAAATACCTCACCCACACTGGAGCAGTTGTATTCAGAGGAGTTGAAATAGGCCCTTGTCCCCTCACATGGCCTAGGGGAGGCAAGCGCTGCACTGCCCCGAGATGGAAAATAGGGTGTTTACATTCTGTAAGCCAAAGGACCGCTGGTGTCCCAACACCCAAGAAAGAATTCAGCTGATGTACAAAGGATGGGCTGCAAGGGGTAAGGATGGTCATCCAGAGGTAGTGTTCCTGGCTGGGTTATGGAGATCTGGTTTTAAAGGGCACAAGGAGGTTGAGGTTCTACACACCAGGAGGCACAGCTCCATCTCCCTGGGGAGTGTGTGCACTTTTGCCTCAAAACAAGCAGCCTTTGCTGAGTTAGTCTGGCACCCGTGACGAGCTCTGGAGTGGGTATAGAACAAAGAAGGATATTGAAGGTTTCCAAAAGAGTGGCAAATCTTAAAGCTGCATTCTGAACATACAGTATCTTCTGCTTTAACCTCTCCTGCCTCCAGAAGCATCCCCAGTGCACCATTACAAACACCTCTGGGCTCTGCCAAGACTTTGATAGTCACCCATCTATCTGGATGCCACCAGTTGTGTCTCTGCTTCAAGGATTGTGTACTGTATATGATGCACAAGTAGAGATGAAGAAACTTCCAGATGGTCTGTTTGGTGCTGGAGTTATCATACTCACCATGCAGATTCCAAGGCAGCCCAAGCTAAAATTGACCTGGGCATATTTGTGCATGCCTCAGCCCCTACAGTGCCCAAATCAGCTGCTCTTTGTAGGATCCCCTCTGTGGGGTAAGGGACCCAAGCTGTAATTATGTTTGTTACTAGCTCTCTAGGGACATACTTGAGAAGGGCAGTCACAAAGCCAAGCATGCTGAAAGCACCATGTGAAAGCACCCTTATACTCGTGGCTTTTCTTGGAGGATTTTAGCTACATGTACCTCACAAAAAAAGATGTACTGCTCAGCCAAAAATAAAGTCTTCAGGAATACAAAGGACCAGAAAAAGATGGACTTTGCAACCTTAAAAACTTAATGTGAAGAAATCCTTATCCCATCCAGCTCTTACCATCAGCCTAAGAGAGATAGTGCTTCACCCTGGGACCCTGGCAAGACTCTTACCTAATGAGCTATAAAGGGACTTAAACTACTGAAATATTTTCAGGAAAGCCTCCAAGGTATTTGGATTTGCAGGGATGCAGAAGAGAAATCTTAAGTACTTATGCAGTTAAATGCCTGACTACCTCTAAAAATGCACCTTCTAGTCTGCAGTTAGTAAGGAGCAGCCCAGGTCTCTGCATGCACAGCATTGACACCTGGATATTGGCCACCAGGAAGATCTCTTGGCCTTCACTACCATTGGCACAGCCTCCAACACTGATGAGACAAGCATCTGTGCCCAGCTTAGGGCACTGGAAAACAGGAGAAAAACAACAACAAAAAAAGAGTTAGGTGTCTCCCTAGAGAAGAACAGTCTTTGAAAGATCAGACTGGTGATAAATCCAATAAGCAATAAAAATATTCACACTTTGGAACCTAAACCTACTCCCTCTAATTGTCCACTAGAGGGTTTCTTGTACTTTCCACTGAAATGTCTGTCCCCGCCAGCTGTTAGAGACAAGATTCAGGGATCCAGAGGCAGGATGGCAAGGATAGATGCAGGCACAGCCCACACACCAAGGACCACTAGAGCCTGTGCCCACGCTGACATCCCCAGATGGGACTGGTGCATGTAGGTGTATATCCATACAGCCTTCCCTGTGAGCTCTGGTGTTGACAGGAACAAGTGCCGTCCCATCTCAGTGGTGTCAAGTCTAGAAGTCCTTTATTAAAATCCACTGTAGAAGTCTGGCTTTCCCAGAGAAAGGGGCATGTACCCAGATATTAGCTGCATATTCCCCACATTTAATAGTGATTTGTCACATGCAGCCCACAAAAAACTCACCATCCTCTTCCTGGCACTGCTTTTGCCCATGTCTTGTGGCACAATGATGAGAAAAGCCTTCTGTTACACTTCTCTGGTTCCCCCTAAAACCTGGCTGTACTCATACCATGCAGAAGGATGTGAATCATCTCCAGATTTGTCATGGGGTCCCACTGTATGAGGAAGAGCCAAAGAGAAGGGACAGCAACATGGTGATTTTTGAGCTTGTTGTCTAGAATGGTATTTAGTAGATGCCATTGCTCAGATTAATTGCCTAAAGCTGCTGTATTTGCAGGCATCAGTCATGCACATTTCAATTACTTTCTAATGGTCATGAAGACTTGACAGGTAGATGGATAGATATGAGAAACAGTGCTTTAAAAAACACCAATGGATGTTTTCACAAAAGTTGTGGGTACAGGGTGTGGTACTGAAAGTATTATTAGCTCCTGTGTACATACCCATAGACTCTATCCACCTATCAGGAGTGTGGGCATTCTAATCTCCAAGCATTTACAAAGCCCATCAGCATCACTTTCTTCTTTAACCATCAACAGAACAGAGCTGGAAAGAGGTGAAGTGTTTTCCTTCAGACTGTTCAGCCAGATGATGACAAAGGTGGAGCAGTCTTTGGCAAATGCAAATCAAAAATCCTTTAAATTAAATGGAGCAATTCATGTGTGGTTTTATTTTTTTTAAATGACAACATGAAATTGGAAAAAAAAAATTAAAAAGGCAGAAGAATATGAAAAAACCCCAGCATTTCCTGAAAAATTAAGTAAAATATTTTGATTAAAAAAAAACCCAAACCAAAAAACAGCGAATATGAATGTCTGTTTTTCTCCCAACACAATCCTGAGGATTTCACAGAGAAGCCATTTTGGTGGCAAATTTTACATAGATCTGATGGTCAGCTGGGTATCATTGGCTGGCTGCTCCCTTGGGCTGTGCCCGTGCTATGGAGCCCCACTGATGCACACTAGCTGGTGGTATGAAGAGGTGTGATCCTACACCAGAATAGCTGTCTTGGCAAAGCCCCAAGCCTGTGCTGTGTCTACACTGTGAGCACTTTGCCTGTATGACTATGCCATTATCATCAGGCTTGTTTGTAAAATGTCTAGCCGACACTGAATGCGAGGGTCAGATTTTCAAAGCATGTAGTGCTCATAATTGGAGCCAGATTTCTGGAGGAGCTCTGCTTCCATTTAAACACCTAAAGAGAGTGACTGGATTGTCTCCTCCAGCTGTTCCTGCTGCGGGAAATGAGAGCTTCTACAGACTAACTCTGGCCCTAGATAAATAATAATGAATGAAAGTCATTATAGGGGATGAATTTGCAAATATTTAAAGTTTCAAGGCATGAATTTTGTTAATTAAATAATGCTAATAATGCAACATTGGTCTGACCTGAAGGTTAATGTAAAATCGACATCTTTGGTGAGAATCTCTCTCTTCACAAATTCCCTGGGGTAAATGAAACATTTTCAGATTTCATCTGTCTTTGAAAGCTGAACTGATTGAACTGAAACTTTTCTCTGGGGTTCATTCATCCCTTCTGTATGCCACCAGAAAAACCTGTGGCCATCAAGAAATACTATAGCTTGGACAGATTATGGAAGAAAAAGTTTATCTTTCTTAAAATCTTTGTTCAAATCTTTTGGGTTTTTGCTTGTTTTACATGGGGCTGTACTGTGAATGATAGCTGTGGTGACCTATATGGAACCCACATTAGGATATTAGATAATACAGTCACTTGTATGGAAAAAAGAAATAAGAGGAGCAGTCTCTCATTATGGAATGTAATTCAGTTTAAATACTACCAGAAAAATTCTCTTTCTCTTGTTTAATCTGCCTGGTTTTCTCTCTCTTCTCCTTTCCCCTTCCCAGACCTTTCCATATGCAGAGACAGATACAATAGTGACATGTGAGCTGAGGAGACTTCAGTTACAATTCTAGATAACTCCATTTAACTTGATTATGGGTGTCATTTGGTTCAGAAATATTTAAATGATTTTGTAGCCATTACAAAAATTTGTTTGCAAGTATAGGACTGTAATTTCACTTTAGAGCCTCAAAGAGGCTAAATTAAAATTATGAAAAAGCCTTTAAAATGCCTGACTATCGCTGTGCTTTTAGAGGGGGATTTCGGAGAGAAAATCCCTACTTTATCATGGTCTTCTTGGTCATTTCTGTGGAACTGGATTTCTAAAATGTGAATAAGATATTGATTCATCCATAATCTTTTTAAAACCTGACTGGAGACTTTGTGCTTCAATTTCTCACCTCTAATCCCACATCACAGAGGGCTGATGTGATGAGAAACAGATCAAAGATGTGAAATGATTAGACAGACCATGGGTTTTAAGTGAGCTCCCCTCTGACCATCGAGACCTACAGCACATGGTTGCAGATTCAACCATGGAAATCAAATCTCAAATGTGCCAGACAAATGAGAAAAGGAGAGGATAATTAAGTCTCCGTTTAAAATTTTCTAGCCTCTCTACATCATTTGGAAAGGTTGGAATGTTTTGAAACCCTCTGATTTATGGATGAGGAGGGTTACTGGATGCTGTGCAAACCCATGTGTACAGCTTTTGAGGGCCAAGCTGGTGACTCTGGGCACTGCATCCCTGCTTTTGGATAAGTACAGTCTTTGCTTAGGTTTGGGCACTTGCAGTCTTCTCTCACTGGGTTTCTTGTATATCAGTGAGCGGGAATGGGCTGTCCCCTCCAAACCCCTTGAAGATGCTCCAGATACAAAGTAGCTTTTGATAGCCTATGACTACATAGCCCTTATCACTCCCCTCTAAACACCAGTCAGATTTTCTGCACTGCTTTGGTTTGGCAAGGCTCAGATCTGGATATAGTTTTCTAGGTTGCACCACATGCTTGATATCACAGGTCTTCAGAGGAATCGAAGACCACACTGTCTAATTGTAACCTTGTTCAGCCACTAAATAGTGTTCTGTGGAGCAAAAGCCTATCTTTAATCCTTCCCAAAAAACACTGGGCCTTTGCCAGGAAAGGCAAATGC
Source organism: Chloroceryle aenea (assembly GCA_013399075.1). NCBI lineage: Eukaryota > Metazoa > Chordata > Aves > Coraciiformes > Cerylidae > Chloroceryle > Chloroceryle aenea. Next base: position 775,361 of record VWZY01004402.1, on the reverse strand, counting down.
TGGGAACATAAACAGAACTGAAGAACAAAAAATGGCAGGACGAAGAGGAGATCTTTTCCAATAGGCAGCCTGTAATTTGCCATGGATATGGAAATTTAGCCAAAATAATTGAATTCTTTGTGTTTCCAAAGGGTTTCTGTTCATTTTGTTGGCCTACTTAGGTTTGAGGTTTGGTAACGTGATATGAAATCTTTCATCTCGGGTTTACTACTCTAAGAACCACCCCTGTCATCACTGATCATAAGTATCACCCAATCGTAAACATCTTAGTTGTTCCCATCGGGTGGCTTTTTTAATGGGATGTGTGAAATACATGAATGTTTCTCATTCACCAAGTAGAGGACCATGCTCCCCACATCCAAGAACGTCATTACTGACTGGTAATCTCATTGGACTTCAATTTACCCAACTCCTCTTTGGGATTCTTAGTCAAAATGGATGGCGGCCAGCCCATGTGTTCAAGGGGTTTGAATGGAAAGCTTTCTGCTGAGTGGACAGACAGCTTCCCAACTGCTTCTTAAGGGAAAATAAGAAACAAAGACATCACAGTTGTCTGAAATTATATTGTAGGTGGAAAAATTAAAAATAAGACTGGAAGAGAGCTTTAGAAGGCGTTTCATCCTTTCCCTGCCCCAAGGCAAGATCAGTTAGACCTGTCCAATTTGTTACAGAGATTTGTCTGGTATCTTTTTTAACCTGTGATGGGTACTGTATGACTTGTCCGAACTCATCCAGCAGCTTTTTTCTTAATGCTTGACTGAAATACTTTTTTATGCAGGGTCCCCAAGATGACATGGAGAACGGTTTACTGCTTTCCTCAAGAAGTGTTTTTTCAGTCTGAGGTCAACTCAATAATGGAAAATGATTTGCCACACTATCCCTATATTTATAATGTCTTCCTCAACAACAGCTATGGCCGTGTAACTGCTATGAGAAAATGTAATCAATATAGGTTATGTAAACTGCTCCACTGGATACTGAAAAACACAGATTCCATCACGGTAGAGACTCTTTGACACTTTTTCCTACAATCCTTCTCGAGGTTATCCTCTTGTTTCCACAGGTTTTGTTTATCCCACAAGGGTTTGCGAACTTGCTCCCTCACTGATCAATGGCTACAGCTACTAGCCACCTTTTTGTTTCAAATTGTTTCCTTCTTGAGAATAATTAAGCTAAACTGAATGGATAAAGACAGAAACTGCTCCCAGCCTCTGCTTTGTTTGGAGTGTGTTGCTCTGTCTCCCAAAGACCTGCAGGGTATTTACTTTTTCCAAGGTCTCTTAGAGGATGCCATCTCCAATAATAACCTAACCTACCTTTAAAGAGTGGTCAGTGGGTAAACTGATCCTCTTCCAAACCCTTGTTCCTCATAGAGGAGACTCAGAGTCCATGAAACACATCTCTGGTGAGGTGTGCTGATTGCAAAGGGAAAGCTCAAGCTAAGGTGCATTACAAGGCACCTGTGTTTTGGGTAGAGCCAGCAATGCTGGGAGCTGCTACAAGAAGCGTGTGGGTAGAGGTCGTGGGCTGCCCAGAGAAACAAAAACATAGTAAGAGAAAGGCCTATTTAAATCAAAATTGTCCCCTTCTTCCCTAGGAGTGGCTTTTCTTATCTATCTGTTACCGTGCCTTGTTTTGTATCCCTGTACAACCAAGGACTGGGTTTCCATTAGGCTTTGGGATCTTTGCTGTCCTTTCCAACTACTGTGCTGTGTTCCCCTCCCAACCCAGCATAGCTACGGATCTTGGTTTGAGAACCTCACAGGTGTTCAAATGAAAACTAAAAAACACCTTGAGGCTGGAAAAGCCCAGACTTGCCCTTCCGCTTTCCAGCTTTGCCATGGAGTACTGCTCCTCACCTTAAATGACTTTCTCTGCTGAGGGCAAAAGAAGACTCAGGGTCAATCTCTCAGTCTGGTGCATCCGTCAGAGATATCTGTCTTTTTCTTGTCTTTATGGTCTTGACCAAATTAAGTTCCCTGTATGTGTACAGCACTGGCTATAGAAGTGGGATCAATTGTTCTCTGAGCTGAGACCTGCTGGCTATTTAAATAAAGCAACTCATTATCTGCATCTTACTACTCTGTAACCTACTGGTAATTTTGAATTGCTGTCAGAACATACTGTCTTCACAATCACTTGCCTCCTGCTGGGATGTCTTTTTCTGTGTTTTCCCATGTCCTCTAAGTAATGCTTAGAGCCAAATGCCCATGCTGTGAGAGAAACATGTATTTTAATGGTTTAGCTTCTGTAAAACTAGGATCACACAGTAGAAAAGGAGAGGGATGATTAAACTACAGTGATACTTCTAGAAATCCTGCTTTGAATCTACAAGGGTACTAAAGAAAGTAATTTTGAAAAGGACACTCAAACTGAGCAGTTTTATTCTGTTTAGAGGAAGGGCTGTAAAGGCAAACTTGGTGAGCAGGACCATGGGATGCAGGGTATCTGTGTAGCCTTGTGTGCGTATGCAGTGAGGCCTTGAAATATCTGAATGGATAGCAGGTCAGGATATTCAGGGATGATGAGGTCCTGGTGTTGGTGGAGCTATTACCTGCATTCCTGCAACATCAGGTATCTCCTTACCCACCTCCATCACATTTTACAACCTTGAAAAAAGATATTCTTAATTTCTTTCTGACATGAGTCAGAAGTATCAACTTGTTCAGCACATAACAAAAACCTGCTGTCCTCAAAGTTCTGTTAATAGAGTGTCTGCAAATAGATAAAGGGCAATAAGCTGTAAAAAAATGGGACTATTAGGCCACATATATGGTGACTTTTGCCACACATTTTGCCTTAGCTACATCTCTTTTGCTATGCACATCAAAAATTAAAAGTCACATCCTCTGCCCTTGGAAATTTCCTGCATGGGAGAACAGAAGCAGGTGGTTTTGCACAGACATGTGATATATGTTAATGTGCTTTAATCCTCCTATGGATACAGACGTAATAGTGGCCAAGCACATTGGATTCATTTCTCCCTCATTAGAAAGATGCAGGGGAAAGCAGCAAGAAACCTGTTCTTTCAGTGTTGGAAACAGAAACTCTCCACAGTGCACAGTGTGCTGCAGTCACAGATCCATACAAACATGGGCAGTAATGAAAGCAGTTTCTTACTTCCCTTAGCCTGAACCTGTACGTGTATATGAAATTGTACTTCAAAGCCAGCAGTAATGTAAAGCTTGATAAAATTTATGCCAAAGATGGAGCTTAATAAGACATGGATCATACAGTAGAACAGTAATGTGGGGAGTATAAGTGGCTCTTTTTTCAATGACACCATATAAAATTAAAGCTGAAACATAACTTATCCCTTTACAGGAAAAGTAAGGAACTGCTGACGGTACAATGACAAAACTAAATTGCATCGGCCCGTGACTGCATCAAATGCTGTTACACAGTTTTTGTTAGTGATGAGCTATGACTGGAACCATATGACAGTTGCTACTGTTTTAACAGTTTGTAGAGAAAAACACATCACCGTGATGTCTGATAACCATCATGTAATTCCAAATGGGACTTGCTTTTGTCATTGAGTTTTGCTCCTTTCCAGGGGATTATTTTTCTTTCACTTCCCAATTTCAGCAACTCCATTCTGATTTTGCCTTTCCATCAGCCATGCTGAGGGCTCTGGGCTCGAGGAGTTGTGAAGTAATTCTATATCCTCCGAGGCTTCAGAGAGGAAATAGTCACAGATTTATTGGTCTTTAAGGGAGTTTGAGGGGGAAACCAGATGAAGGCATCCTGCATCCTGGCTTAGATTCAGAAGAAAGTTAATATGTGTTATTACACATTAAAGATGTCACTTAGAAAAGTTATTTTGGAATAAAAGTAGGATGGAGATTTAGAAAAAAAGTTAATAACAAAATACATTCATATGTGTAAAATTCAGCATACAACATATCTAAGGGTGGAGAGCTTTCAGTTTCTTCTGATCACATGCACTTGTGTTATGAAACAGCATTCGCTTTCTGAAATTATCTAGTATCAAATTGTTCAGGACGACTTTATATCTAACTTCAAGTAAAGAAGAGATGATCTTTAAATCAATATTTTAGCAGGAGATATTTGTGTTCCTATATGACATTTCAGTGAAAAAAAGTTGCCTTGTCTTGTAATTTGGGGTTAGTACATCGTTGCCTATCACTACAGCCAAAGATATCCTAGCTACCACGATGGAGCACTTCTTTCCCTCTGTGCAAGTGTCCAGTGCAAGGTCAGTCACTGCAGAAGCCAGCAATCCAGCGTGGTTGGGGGGAGAATAAATGCCTCTCATCTGGCTTATATATTGATTGTCCCTGTTGTGGTTCCCCTGGTGGCCTTATTGAATTCATGGATAACTGTTTAGGAAGAGTGTAAGAAGGTCTCAAGAAATAAATCAGAGGCAGTCTTCAGATCTTCAATTGGGTCATTGCTCACTGTGATGACCTTCATTGCTTCTCTTTTCTCTCACAGTCCAATAAAAAATTGAGCTATAGTGCTTGATCCATATTGTCCCCTGAAGAAGAGGGAAACTATGTGCACGCAGGATGACCTAACCCTTTCTATAAAAAACACTAACCATGTTTCTTTGACATGTTTTACCTGCCTTCACCACTTGCCTAAGAGCAGTATCACCCTCTTAGCTGCCGAGAGGTAGTTTGCTGATTTCATCAGGGATTCTAATGAGAAGTGGGAAAAAGCCAGTACAAATCTTCTGGAAAGCTCTGTATGAGGTTATTCCTGGTTTAACCAGGATAAGCAACATCTCAAGCTCTTGTTTTTGAGCAGAGGAAGGAGAAGGGCATAGGAGAAAGGAGGGAATATTTTGGAGTGAAAAGCAGAACTACAGAAAGGGAAAAGGTACACAAGGTATCAAACTACTCTTTGCCTCTCAGTGATGGAGATCAGCCATGCTGTAAACCCTGGCCATGCTGTAAACCCTGGTAGACGCATCTTCAGTCAGCAAAAATGGGATGCTCTTTAAGGGAATATGCTTGAAATTTAATCACAAAAATAAGTAGCACTACTTCTTGAACAAGCTTATTTTCACCTAACTTTAGGTATAGACTACATGATGAGTTTCCCTTGGCTTCTCTTAGGTAAAGAAAAATCCCCTTTTCTAGGGCAGAACTCATTTTGCTAGAAGACACCAGAAGAAAATAAATGACCTGAACTATAGAAGCTCCTATTTTTCTCTACAGACCATAAACCGAGGTGGGTGACACTAGCTATACTGGAGCTAAATCAGAGGAATTTGTCTGAATCAGGATCCCGGAGATAGTTCCTGGAACAGACACACCAGTAAAATGTATAACTTTAAAGTTTTATAAGTTTGTATTAGACTAGGAAAAGCTGAGAGCTGAGCATCAAAGTTTATTAAGTTGGCTTAGAAGAAAGGATTTCATGAAACTGAAGGGTTTGCCTTACTCTGCAAATGTGAAAGTTAGGGTTATACTTTAAAAAATAATCTCATTACACGATTCCAAGAGCTGTGGCTCTGAGTCCTCCTGTCCTCTTAAATACTGAGTTAGGATTACATTCTCAGAGAAAGTTGTTTTGCTGGACTTGTCTAAGCCCATCTGAAGTGATGTCAGCAAGAACTGAATCTGGACATCATGAAGCTGCATAAAAGGAAGAGTGTTTGGCCTTGACCATTGGTGGTGATGAAGCAAATGAGGGAAAGTATCCAGCAGGGAGTTGGCAGGGCTTCCAGGAGAGGGGAAAAAAAAAAAAGTGTAAATGTAAAGCATTTTCTACAAAACGTAGGGAAAGAATACGAATGTGGAGTCCCAGGAGAGGTGTCCTGACAGTTGCCATTTGGAAAAGAGCTGGGTCTGGCATTAGCAGATCTTCCTTTTATTCATCTCTGCATGCTTTGCTTTACTTGTGAAAATGGGTGAAGATCTGTCTGCAATGTTCTGATACTCTTGCCCAGATGTGAAAACTTTTCTCCATGCTTTCAAAAATACATCATTAGTGCCTACAAAAAATGTGGCAGTGATTACAGCTGAACAGTTTCCTGTAGTATCTTCCACGATCATATCATTGTTTTCTGTCCATCTACAACCATGCTAGTTCTTGTCTTGCTTATATTATACTTTTTTGTGGTAGGGGACATTCTTTTAGTAACATGGTTGCAGAATGCTGTGCACTTCAGGGCTCTCAAGGGGTCACTGCAACAGTAATACTATGTTTTGTTAACTTGGAAAAAACTGCAGTATTCTCTGGTACAATCTGAGGAGTTTGGAGAATGACTTGAAGTCACTCTGAAGAAAAGGTATCATTTTACAGTTCCAGGATCCTGCAAGTCCCAGCATGACTTTTCTACAGCATTTGGAAATTTGTCTGCTGAAGCTGTGCTCGTACCAATAAATGAAATGACCTTGGGAACATCACTGGCCCCAGGACCAGTTGCCTGCCAGGATCAGGTCCTAGAGTGCTCTATCTCCCCAGCCTTTCCAGGGCATTGCCTGGGAGAGTTTTAGTTGACACAGGGTGAAAGTTTGCAAAGAATAATTGCAATTTTTTCAACTTTGGGTTGATTGGGTGATTGTGTTTCATTTAAACTATTAGTGTGGGTACAGTCACGGGTCAGAGCAAAGGGTCCTAACTGCAAGACTGCTATGAATACAAAGGCATAGGAGCCTTTTTGCCATCATTTTTATACCTGTTCCAACAGGCAGGTTGATCATGCTGGGCACATTAGGCTTCTTGAGTGGTGAGGAACATACATGAGCTCAACTGCTTTCAGGTACTTCATTGACAGAACAACCAAGGGAATTGCCTGCTCATAATCCATGTGTCCTGTAAACCTTGCAGCATGTTCAACCATTGACCTCATTTCTTTTTCAATGTGTGTGACTTCCAAATAACAGTGGTATGAAGTCAATAGTGTGGTATGAACCAATTTACCAACTACTGCTTGACATGATCAATGCTTTATGTATTAAAATTGTCAATCCTCATAGACTATCCAGTCCTTACTTCAGGTGGTTGCCTATTTTGGCAAGTAACTGCTTTTGCATAACTTCTATAAATTTACAGAAATTTATTATTAGATGAGTATAGAGAAGTTTTTACAAATATTAATTCACATGAAAAGGTTTTTTTTGTTTTCTTTAAACAAACTGTCTGCTTACAAGCCAGTAATTCAAAATCCAGCTCACTTTCTAGAGATTCATGATCATTGGATATCTCTTGAGTTCTATTTCCTGAGGATTTGTGGTTATGCCTGAATTCTTTTCAGTGCTGAAATAATCTGCAGTGCATGAGGAAAGTATAACATCGAATGCAATTAGTTTATTATGCCCATGGAGAATCTTGTGGGTGAATTGGCTGTATTCAGTAACAAAAGCAAGAAGGAGAAAGTATTTGCCAGTTTCCATCCATGAGGAAGAATTTTGGAAGAGAATAATGATCCAGGTCACTGATGACTTATGGGAAAAGATTTGAGATGAGCTAATATTCTAAAGCTGATCTTTGTGATTGGGTACACTTTGAGCCCTTTTTCTCTATTCTGGGCAGCTCTCAGTGACAAACAGCCTGCATAAAGTTTACTGAGATGTGCAGTCACAAGGTTATTTCTAGAGATTGTTTCCCAGAGAGCATCACCACAGCTATCACTGGCTAAGGTCTTATGGTACATGGGGAGACTGTGTGCAGGAACAAATAAACCAGTCTACACATTACAAAATGTTCATGGCCTGATTCATCTGAGAAATACATTTTATTAGACACTGCTTTGAGTAACTGTCCAAGCTCACATGTCTAATTTCATGTTTAAACTAATAAGACACTTTGAAAGACAGTAGTTTCAGAAGATATTGAGTTGGTGGGAACTGTGTCTTTCAGACTTCTGGATTGTTTTCAACTTAATTCTTTGTTCTAAGGTGCATTTTGACATAAGAAGTGTCAATATGGTTAAGAGCTAAACAGAAATTTTTCCTTCTCACCAAGGTCAGAATTGGAGCTGGAAGGTGTTTTGGTTTATATATTTTTAGCCTAAAAAATGCAGGTCTGAATCACACAAAAACATTTACATCTTACATATTGGCAAGAAAAACAAAAAATAATTTCTGAGTCTACCTGACACAAAATTTTCCATTCAGGTTCTTTAATTAGGTCAGCAAATTTGGACTACACCATAACTAATGCCTTTCTTCTCAGAGCGACAAAAATGTGGCTTCAACCTGTCTCCTATCTGGCTGTGTCAGTGAAAAAGACTGTGTTCCAGCTTTCCTGTGTGCTTCCCTGCATTCTGTTTCATTCCACTATGTACCTGTCAATGGCCTCATGACTTAGCTGAAAAAATAAATATGTCCCCAAAAAAATCTGTCAGCACCGCTAAAAGCGCAGCTTGTCACAGCAGCACTGTGCTGAGTCGTCAAGCTCAAACTGTCCTTTGGAAAAATTAGTTTCCTATGGAAAATAAGCATCAGCTTCCTATAAAATATACAGACTTGGGACAAAACACTTCTTGGTTCAGACTTGTTTAGCCTGAAGTTATGTCAGTGTGTAAGTTTTACAGACAAGTCTCTGATCACTGGTCTTTGTTGTGTATATCAAGACTGATTCTAGTTTAATTGATTATTTATTTATCGCGTAGGCATTTTTCATTTATGCTTAGGTAGCTGAGATTGCAAATTCAGATACTGCAGTAATTGAAAAAACAGTGAAAAATGCACAGCCCAGACTTAACAATCCTTTTCTATACAATATGCACCAGCATTTAACAGAAACAGCTGTTTCTCACAGCTGCATCAGTCTTCTTTGGGTTTTGTGAGGAAAACTCCTGGCCTTTCCTCACCACAACACAGGAGTATTGCTGAGCCCAGTGACCTGGAGGACATTCCCCAGCACCCACGACACAGGCCACCTTTTCCCAGGAGCTCTCTCTGACTCCAAGTTACAAATTATTGTGTCAGTCTCCACAGCCCATCGGCAGGGCTTTCAAGAAACACAAGAAGCAAAAAGCAACAGAAATAAAACAAAAAAAAGCGCAACCACCGTACTGGAGACAGTGCAAAATGCTGCCTCCGCCTTCATATATCATAGCAACTCTATTAGAGTCCTGGCGATGAGCCATTCTCCATATAAATGCTAGGCATGGCTTGGCAAGTTGTGGGTCAGGAATGTACTTCATGTTCTCCAGCAGCCAAGCAGAGTTCAGTCCTCGGGCATGGACTGGAAGTACTCCAGAGTGAAACCTCCTCAAACATGGTGAAGTGTGGGCATTGAGTTCTTGGCATCAAATGGTCAAATCCACTCTTTGTTGGGGCAAAGCAAATGTTAATGCAAGCTTTAAAAGACATAGACACTACTATCAGCTGTTACTGTTGGGCAGCCTGGAACAAGTTACCTCTTCCTCCTGTGCCTCAGCTTCTCTGCTTTATAAGGCATAGGTAGTGATGCTAACAATCTTCTGAAGTAGCTCGTGATTTTCTGATAATAGTTGCTATTATTACAATGATGCCATAATTTTGATATAATAATGATCATCATACCTACATGGTCAGGAGATTGAAAAGACTTTGTCTTTGTTTGGTTGTTTGTTTTTTTTCTTGTTACTGCCCTCAGGCTAGAGTAGATATAAAAGCCAGAAATTTGCTTTCATTGAAACAGTGCTCTACATTAAAAGATGAAGAAAGCACAACAAAACAGAATCCAGCAACAACACTCTTCATGTTGCAAAAGTGCAATTTAAATAAAAATATGTCATCCAGAAAGTGAAACGTTCAGATCCTGAGCACTGACAATAACTTAAGTTACATTTAAAGGGTTTTGATAGTATTTACTGGAAAGCTTCAGATCTCTTTCTGTATGAAAACACAGTGTTGTCAGAGAGAAAATGGTGAGAGTTATCTCTCCTTGAATAATGTGAGAAATATACTTAGCCTCACACAGTAGCCCAGCAATTTAACATCCATGTGAGATGTAGCAACTGACATTCAAGTCTGCTTTGACTAATTTAGACCAGGATCTTGATCTTCGTCTCCCGTCGTGCTCTGTTTCTGGGCTTTGGAAGTAGTTTTACTCTTGCCCAGAGAACATTTGGTCACTTATATGACAAGCACAGTAGCTTCTACATTGTAGACCAGGTAGTTAGGGACATGACAACAAATATGTAGGATTAGTTTATACGCCTTTGGCCAAATCAGGCAGTAAAGCCCTTTCTCCATGGGACAAGAAGCCACTTCTTCCATCTTCTTCCATCCTTCTCTGGTCCAACAGGACAAAGAGGGAGGAGAAGCATTACTGCGCCATCTGGAAAGCCCTGCAGGAGACTGCTTGGACCTAAGTGAATGGTATCTCCAGGTAGTAGACTTATTTAAAAAAAAAAAAAATCAACCAAAAATAACTTCATGGAATGAAGTTAATGCTCCCTAGAGAGATCTAAAAAATTCCTCATAAATTATGAGAAAGTTCACTCAGAGATCCAAGAATGGTGACTCAGATTCACCTCTAGCAGTAAGATGAACTGTGCTGCAATATTCCCCAACATATACTCTCAACACTACTGCACAAATAAATCATCTTGATCCACCTTTAATTGAATGTATATTTTTCACATTTTTTTTAATTATTTGAGTTTCATTCCATGAATTTTTTACTTTATGAACTCAGGACAGTTGTGTATATTAAACTTTATATTGCAAATACTGAGATGAACCTTTCTTTGGTCTCACAAGGCAAACCCCAGCATTGTGAACAGGAGGAAATGGATTTATTTCTTAGCACCTTAGGAAGGCTTTAAGTTTCCAGGATGGGAAACACAGAGAAAATGTCTTATGGTGGTCAAAGGGTTATTGCAGAGAGATTGTCTTTCTCTCTATGTTTGTGGATGCCTTGTGAAAGTCTAGGCCCTAGGTGTGATCTCAGATGCTCTTGCTGACTCATGTGATCACCTTTGGAGCTCAAGTCTCCATGGCTTGTGTTGTATCTGCCAGTACTGGGCAGATATCTTATGCTCTATGGCATCTGAAAGGTTACTAAATGCCTGTGCTTACGCCCCTAAATCATGCTGTAGATCTTCTTAAATTACAATTGGAGGTTAGAAAGAGTTTCTGTGTAGATCTCCTTATTTTTTATGTTTTATATACCTTTTCTTTTTCTTAATTTTCAAGCTGAAAATATCCACCTGTACAACTTACTGTAAAGAAAAATTGTTTCCCACCAAGAAGGAAGGGAGATAAGGAAAGTCGGCAAAGATGTTGGTCCTCGTGCCCTGAGCAGCTGAAATCCTACAGCTGTTACGCTGCTTATGAAGGATAGAAGGATCAATTAAACTACAGATCTGTGCCTTTTGGTAGCCTACCCGACTTGAGGAACTGGCAGTGCTCTGCAGTGATTGTTTACTTTCATACTTGGTGATTAGACGTGTTTGGGAGTGTTTTTAGGCCCTACCATCGACTAGCATAGGACAACTCAAGTCTCACCTCTCCTGGCCTCCAGGACAGAAGAATCACCTGCAAGCTACATCTGGGGCTGGCATGCTGTGATTCTCCAGTGGAGATGCATCTGCTGCATCCTATCGGAACAAGCCTGGCCTAGCTGGCTCTGCTCTTTCAAGCCTGTCCCATTACATGTAATGAGTTTATCCTTGGCCAGTGAGGTAATCACTGTGCTGGAAACCTACCGCTCTGAATCACAGCATCAAAACCATGCTTTGAGAGCAACAGATTCAATAGGATCATGTCACCTCTTCTACAGAGCAGAAGCAGTAGGGAACATATCAGGTATGGGGAGTTAGGGGATCTTAGCTTGCAAAACACCAAATAATTCCTTGCAGATTTGCTGCTTCATCTGTAAAGGCCAGAACTCCACAGCTCAGCTCAAGCTAGAAATGTTATCCAAAATTTTTTTGTGAACTTGCCCAACTTTCATCTTTGCTCCACATCTCTTGAAAAATATTTCACAACGTCTTCTCTAACCTGTTTACACCGAGGGAGCAAGGAAACAGGGGGGTCAGAAAAGTAAACATAAATCGGACCTTTTCCTCCAAAAATCAAGTAATGTATTTGGGGTAAGATATGGGTTCTTGATTCCCTTGGACTTTTAATGACCCAGGTTAGATCTGGAATAACAACCAAATGGGCATGACAGAAGGGCTGATAACTTGCAGTGAGAGAGAAGGGCCAGGTGACTGTGTATGGGAGTGGAAAGAATCTGCTGCTGGAGAATTCAGCAAATGCATCTTCAGCCCCTAGAATTTGAAGAGGTGCCCATGTTCACTCTAGAGCTGGATCCAACTCCACCGAGGTTCAGGGACCATTCGGCTGTCTCAGCACTGTGTGTTTTGGCCACATAGTGCAGGACTCTTGACAACTAGCAGAAACACAGTGACCTCTGATATCCCTTCCTTTGCAATTAAATGATTTCTTAGTGTGTTTTCTGCTACCTCGGACCTTTCTCATTCATTTATTTGCCTGTAAGTGATGCCTCCACCACTGTGTCTGCTTTCCCTGACATAGCTCTAATCTTTTTTTCAAGGAGTGGAACTTCCTGGCTTACTTTAAAAAAATAGATATGTGTCTCTATGCATAAATCTCTAATCCTGCATGATTTGACTGCTTGATTATCTCTAGGATTTCCATTTTCATTTTGCTTTTCACAAGAAAAGCAGAGCAGAGTTACTAAAGCAGACAAGACTTAGCCCTCAAATTTTGCAGTATCTTTTTGTTTCTGATCAACTGAAGAAAAACTTTGAAGCCTTTTAACTTTTCTTGTTACCCAGTACATGCTTTTCTGTCTCCAGCTGTGCCTCTGGAGGTGGTTCCAATTCCCAGCTGATCATTTCTCCATCTCTGCACAGTTGCCATGCCCTGTTGTCACCCAGTAAATTAAAGCGTGAAAATATGACCTATGACTTGTCCACAAGATCAGCCATATTAACTGAGCCCAGTAATTGAAAAGCCTGGATCAGATACCTTGGCTAATTTTCCTAGAGGTGGTCAATGGAGCTTTCACATGGGCTGTTCTGCAAATAGGACTGGAAGGTTATGCCTGGCAGTGGGCTTGTAGAAGCAGCTACAAGAGAAGACATTTTCTAGTAGCTTGTCTAGTCTAGTGTGCTTGCCAATAAAAAGCAAGCCAAAAAACATCTGCTTTTGGAAGGGTATTGATCTACAATATTTTCTGTTCAGTAGAGGAAGTTGAGTACCATCATCCCATGCTGAGGTAAGTGGAAATTACTCTTTATTGGAAAGTGTCTCTCTTTCCATTGATCATGGGGACTTTGTTAGACCCAATATCAAGCTTTTCTGCTGGCTAAAGCTGGATGAGTTGTTTCCAGCTCTCTCTGTCACTTTCTGAACTGGCATTATGAGACCTCAGATATATAAGGCAGTGCACTTGAGAGCAGCACAAGAGTAGATTGATATACCCTCCAGTATGGATCCTCGGCATAATTGCTATGAGACATGGAAAGAATAGGTGAGTGGAGTAGCTTTTTCTTGCATAAACACACTTATATATTGAATAATAGAATTAACTATTTATTANTAAAAAACCCCAACCAAAATAAACAATAAACAATGAACAAACCCCACAAACAAAAAAAAAAAAAAAACAACAAAAAAACAGAAGTAGAAAAAAAAAAAAAAGAGGAGTTTGCCTCCTCATGTGCCAGATTTTCCCCAGGCAGTTCAGCTTACTGTGTCCCTCCCCTCTGTCCCACAAAACTCTCAGGCTTGGGCTGTGCGTGGGCACAAAATAGCATACTGTTCAAACAAACCAATGTACAATTTGAGATGCCTGCGGCCTTGCTGTGTCCCAGCTAGTTATATTAATAGATCACAAGTTAGACCTGGGTGTCTGCTTGCTCACTTTTTGAAAATAAAAGCTTATGTGCCAAGCGTTGTCAATAAGGTCACTCGCACAAGGCATCTATTTAGTCTCAGAGTCAGCAAAGCCAGATCAGTGGTCTGGGGAGAAGAAACAGCTACTTGAACTTTATAGGTTAAGAAAATCCCCAGCTAAAGTGGATCATCGTTAGTAAGTTTCCAGTTACATCCAAAGAAACGTCAACACCTATGTTTTGCGATCAGGATGGTGAGTAATTTTACCTACGCACATTTTTCTAGGCTTTGGTTTTACAAGGTGTTCCCAGATTGAAGCTATATTGTTACTTCTCAGGTCCAGTCTGCAGATTTTAAGTGCAAAGCAGAATTTCTCTCTACCGCTCATTTATTTTTATATCTAATCTACACTTAAGGAGGAGTCTCAAAGTCTCCTTTTATTTTTTTTTTTCTTAAGCAGTAAGTCATTGCTGACAACTGGGAACAGTAAATATGAAGTTTTGGGCTCAGATGACCCCTTTTTAATGGACTGGACTGAACTATGCCTTCATATTAAAAGTGTGCAAAAATCCACCAGTGATTCAATCATTTTCTAATCTTGAACTTTCATGTGTGATGCTATAATAAAAGGCAATCTGAGGGGCAGCCATAGCAACACTTGTACTTCTCTGTCAAACTTCATGAATTTATGGAAATTAATTAATTATGGCTTCCAGAGAGGCAGAAGACTGATATTATGAAAGACATAATAAAAAACCTCACTGAGAACTGGCCAGAAAAATGATAGAAAATAAACAGAGCAGTGGAAAACAATGTAAACCAGAGCCCAAACCTTGGTGAATTTATCTGGGATACCTACCGCATGGATTTGTCATTGTCCTTATTGTTATTACTAATTTATGTCCATGTATCTGCATGATACTTCATAAAAGAAATCAATATTACTCAAAGGGATATAAATGCTAGACACAGTAAGATGATGATTTCTTTTTGTTGGATTTACACAATTAGGTCAAAGACAAAAATGTTTATTCACACCAATGATCCAGTCTCAGCTTCCTGATAGACTCATCAAAGGGAAATAATTACTTTCCCTGAGACCTTTCAATCTGCTCCGTTCTTACAGCTGGAGGAGGAAATTGCTTTCCCATCCTGGGAAAATTTAGAAGATTTTGATTGCTTCCTCCTATTCAGAGGGATCCTTGGGATATATCATATTACCAGCTTCCAGTGCCTACCAAAAAGACTCGCAATGAGAGCACAGAGCAGGGTTCAGAATTTGACCCAGGTACAGAGTCAGTCCTTCAGCCAGTACCTGTCACAACACACTTGGACTGAATGCAGACATGGCCTCCTCCAAAACAGTAGAGAAAAACTGGTGAAGTACTGGGGACCTAGGTTTGGGGGAGGGACAGTGTTGCCAGTCTTTGATATGGGAAAAGCCTTTCATCTGCTCCAAGACACTGACTAAGTAGAAAGTGAGGAGAACACCAGTTTCCCATGCAACCCCCAACTTGGGAAAGCAGGTGGAGTGGAGACGAGAAGCCACCTTTCAATTGTGTTTTAATGAACAAGTTGTTTGTTCTTCCATGTCCTTTGATGAATGGGTGTTTTCCTTCAAAAGCTGACGTTTGTCTTTCATTACTCCCAGCATATGCTCTACTAGGCAGGACCGTTTTTCTACTCTAGATAAATAAACAGGAAAATGAATTTATCTTGCAGAAGCATGTTCTCTTTCAAATTTGGCACAAGCCTCCCCTCTCCCCCAATAAATCTCTCGATAAATGTGAACTCCTCATCAAGCCCTCCCCCTTACATCAAATGGAGACATTTTGTAAGCACCCATCTCCACACAGCTCAGCAAAGCTGCCACTGACTTCAGGCATTTTGAGGCAGTGATTTAACTAAGAATTACAGCTGAATTTGAAAGTTCTTTATCATGAAAAAGAAATTTTTTCAAAGCAGAAAACATCCAAACCCAGCTAGTGGTGGATAGTGTTTTAACCCTCAAAGTGTGGGTGTGATGTGAAACACACTGCCTGCAGGCTCTTTGCATGGGATTTGCTGTAGGATGGAGGTTTGATAGTGCATTATGACACCAGTTAAAGTCTCCCCTTTGAGAATCAGCCTGTTCATTTGGTGCACAGCCCTGTGGATAAAGCCGGTTGAATCTTTAAATACAGTTTGGTTTCCTTTCAAACTTAGTTCTATCTATTGTTTGTGCTTTATTGTTTCACAACCTGATACTGCACACAGCTTCTTTAGGTTTAGACATGGCAAAACATGTCCAGGAATAACAATCCCTGAAACCCCCTATCATTGTGTGTCTTAAACCAACTGAAAAGTACACTGAAACCAAAGCACACTGGAGCTCTTTGCAGTTACTCAACTTCAGCACACGAGAGATGTGTCTTTTGAACCAGTTCAGACAAAGAGAAAGCAGGATGATAGTCCTTCACACTTCTGGACAAATAATGAATTGACTTTATGTCAATGAAACTTTTGCAATCTGACAGGATTTTAACAAATTTCACAAGTAGTTTTAATCAAATAATGGCCCAGATTCATGAAAGTACTTAAGCATGTGCTTTACTATAACTGCATGTTAGTGTCTCATCAAAATCAATGATACTAAGGTGTTATCTGTGATATGTGCATTTTTAAGTGCCTTTGAGTGTTTAACTGATATCTTGAATAGGGCCAGTATTAGTCATTCAGTAATACCTGTCCAATTATAGGAGCATATTAATAAATCACCTTGGTAAAGCTGTCTCCAAGCTCATCTATGAAACACGTGATGGCAGCCACTGAGAAGTGCAGCTCCTCAAGTAGATCACGTCGATTACAGACACATCCCTGATGTGTGGGAGGTGGAGGGCAATCCAGGTCTTTTTGAGAAGTTTGACTTTGCAACAGGATGTCCAAACTTGAGATCATTAGAGATGTTTCCTTACTCCAAATTTTGAATTCTGAGTCCTGAAAGAGGAATTAGTTCAACATAAATGGTTATTGTGCTCCCTGAACCTTTTGAGCTGCAGTGCAGACAAACCCATTATAGCTCCTTGCAAACTCCTGCTAAGTTTCAACCCCTTTGATTGAAGAATAGTATCATTGAAGACAACTCTAATCTTTGCAAAGGTTGGTGTGATGGCTTGGCCTGGACTATGCCTCAACTTTACTTGATGGTCCCCCGGCAAATTTACATCACCCACACAACAGTAATGGCACCACTGCTCAGTCTTTTTTTTTCTTCTGCAAGGGAGGGAGAAAATCACTTCATTTGGCTAAGCTTGACTCCATCCTTCACCCTTGGAGAAGAATGACTTTGTCTGGTTTGTTGATGATTTCTTTCCCAGTAACGGTTTTATGGAGTATATGAAAGCGTTAAGTTATGTCTCACTTAGCCTTCATTTTGCTCTTAACTGGATTACCATACAAAGAATGTTACAATGAGTCGCCAAGGTCTGCCAGGTCAGCTTGGTAAATGATAGCACCTCTTGAAGCTATAATGGATGAGAGGATCCTTGATAAGATTTGACACTTGTACTATATATGCTGTCACAGCAGACATTTTGCTTTTTTCTTGATGTTTTTAAGGCCATAAATACTGGTCTCTAATGTTAAGTATGTGAACCTCACATTAATCACACTGCCAGGGAGAGCAAAGAGCTTTGCTCATAAACTGAAAGAGAGCACAGTTAATCTATCAATGTTCTGTAATGAGAACTATTATAACAAAGTATTTAAGTTGATTTACTGATGGGCTACACATCTCTGCTAATGATCACACATCAGTAAAAGAGCAAAGGGACCATCTGGATCACTAGGAGTTTGAGATTTACTGAATAATATGCAGATCCTTCCTTATCTCTACTGTAAAGTTCTTAAACTCACTCGTCTGTTCACTTTCTCAAGATCAGTCTGCTCACTAGGGCATTACTGCTATCAGTGCTATGTCCAGTTTACACATCTCGGTAGCCTGGCCCTTAAATGTCAGTATTTTCAAATACTATCTTCAATTTCAGAGACAGGACAAGAGAAGGCAAAGGTGCTTCACTGATCATTGGACTATCTCAAAATAAAGTAAGCAATTAAAAAAAAAAAGATAAAATTAACCAACCTGAACAACCCTTTATTTATTCTTCATGCTGTGTAATCTGTGCTTAGCATCTTCCCATAGACATCTGATCCCTGTCAGGTGCTGATGCTAAATCAATACAGAACATGTCTACATTCCCTACCCTGGGAATTTTAAATCTGAATATCATGAGGTGTGCAGTCAGGGTAACAGTCATGGACTCAGGAGGTGGGAATAATCTCACTTTCCCTTAGATGTCTGCATTACAAATACCTATTCCTAATGAGTTACTTGGCTTGATTTATGGTTCATGGACACCTCTGGAGCGTCTTAAAAAAAACCAAACCTGCATGATAGTATGTGAACCACACTCAGCAATGTATACCACATCTTAAAATTATACTCATCTTTCTCTTCATGAAAGATTTCAGCCACATGGTCACTATCTGTCTTCAAAAAGCACCACCCTACACTGCCCAATCTAAGATCTGGACTTGACAGGACCTGTCTTGGAGGAACAGTCTTAGATGTATATGGGGGGAAGACAGCAGCAAGTGAAGAACCAGGTTTCCTAAACCCCAAACCAGTTTGATTTGACATTCTTTGCCACTGGGCACCCACATAAGACTAGGAATGAAAGTCTCTGCTTTCAGCCCTGCTTTATCTAGCAGAAGAGTCAAAGTACACTTACTTTAGGATACAACTTCTGGTGGGTGTCAAGTTGAAGACACCAGGTTTATGCACCAGCTCCTCACCTTTCCCATATGACACATCTGTGATCATACACACAATTGTGATTGTGGATGTTCTCTTCTTAGTATGGTCATGCTTGGAGGCATCTTGATTACTTCAGGTGAATTTAGTCTTGATGGAGGATCAGTAGATCTGACTACTAGAAACCAGCTGATAAAGTTTTGAGTTCATTGGGGTTTTAGGTGAGTAGAGCATTCTTTTTTTTTTTTAAAAAAGTCCCTTACTCCATTTACATGGTCAAGCAGTGGAAAGAGCATGACCTCTGAGGAAATCAAGGAAATGAGTTCTGCAAAAACCATATGTGATTGTGCTCTGTCTGTGGGGGCACTCCTGCCACTGGGTGGAAAGCACTCACCCCAGCTGCATGCTCATCAAGCCTATGCAATGCAAGTCAGGCCAAATTTGGTTGAAGAAAAGGGACAGGACAATCATTTCTTCCAAAAGGTCATCAGTAATACAAACATACTTCTTAAAAGACCTCCTTAGTCCCAGTTTGGCTCCAGTTCCACAGCAGAGATGTTCATGTACACCCTTGGTGTGCTCTGTGCTGAACACATTGTACCACCATTTGCTTGTATTGAAAAGCTGTTGCTTGCTCCAAACTGGCTAAGGGATCAGAAAAAATGCCAAATCAGAAAACAGAAATGGTCACAGAGCATCTAGGACAAGAAGTGACAGTATATATGGGTAGGAAAAAGTAGATGCTTCTCTGACTTGGCACATTCGTAGGTATCAGCAATGGATGTGGATCTAGAATGGAGAAAATACTAACAGGAGCCCAGGCTGGTGTCCCCAATTAGAGCAAAAATAGTTGACAGACATTGCTTGCTGCACCTTACACTTAAAGAATAGTGGGAAGTTATATTTCTTTTAGCAGATTGAGAGACAGCAGGGCTGAACAAAGGAATAAGACAGGTGAAAGAGCTAAAAGAGAAATTAAAAAAAAACATTTAGCCAAAAATTAGTATATACCACTAACATTTAGTGAAGTGTTTTGTCTTGCCTTCTTCAGGGTGAAATAAAGATTCCCCCCCCCTCGGCTTTTTCTTCTTCACTCTCCTTTCCTTCATTTTCACTCTCCTGTTTTTGTTTTTGGTTGGTTGGTGTGTGTTTGCTTCTTTGGGTGGTCAATTTTGTTGTTTGGTAGGTTTTTTTTTCTGGTTTCTGCATCCGCTGGATCTGAATACATTGAGAATTCTGATGCTGGCACACAGCTGATGCAGGCTGATGATCCCACCCAGTAGTACTGACCCTGCTTTGGGTCACCACTGAACGTATTTAATGCTTGTCTGCAAGAGCTGCAGTTAGAGTTGGTAAGGCTTCGTGTTGCAGGACCTGGATGAGGAGAACCATAGGGAGATTTCAGCAGTCCCATGACCTTCAGCTTCCTAGGGGGAAGGATAAGCATTTGTAGTGGAGTTTTTGTAGAACAGGAATTAAGATAATAGTGCAGACAGGCGGACAATCCTGGATGACAAAACAGTGGTTACAGATGGGTCAGCCACAAGCCTCATCTATGAAAACAACCTTAGGAGCCCTACAAACATGTTGCTGTTTGTCTACTAGTGATCCTGACAGACGATTTCCCTAACCCATTTTGGACAGATAAACAACAACATGGTTGTCCCATCTCAGAGACACTTTCTGTCCCCAGTGGACAGTGGGAAACTTGTAAAGCAAACAGCATTTCTTTCTTGGTATAGAACACCCAAGAAGCTTCTGCTTATCTCAAAGGTTCCAAGGGGGTTAACAAATCATTTGTAAAAATGCCTTGGTCTCATTAATCTGTTACAAGTGTAGTTATTTCAGCAAGGGACACAATCAGTCAAGTTTTCCTCTTTAGACAGCTGAAAGAATGAGGTACCACCAAAAGATGCAAGACAGACCAGCTCACTCTCTGGCCAATCTCTGCAGGATACAGCAACAGTGTAAATTTAATCTGAGTATTTCAATTAAATATCCAATTTTTATAGCATCATTGAAACATGGAGTAGAATACCAGATTGGAAGGAGCCTCAAGGATCATCTCGTCCAACCTTTCATGGTAAAAGCACAGTCTAGATAAGATGGCCCAGCACCCTGTCCAGCTGAACCTTACCAGTGTTGGAGATTCCAGCATTTCCCTAGGGAGATTATTCCAATGGCTGGGGAGATTATTCCAATGGCTGATTGTCCTTGTGAAAAATTTTCCTCTTGTGTCTAACTGGAATATAACCAGGAGTAACCTGTACTCATTACTCCTTGTATTTTCCATGTGACTCATTATATAAAGGGAGTCTCCATCTTTTTTGTAGCCACCCTTTGAATACTGGAACGTGGTGATAAGGTCTCTCTTAAACCTTCTTTTCTCAAGGCTGTACAAACCCCATTCTCTCAGCCTTTCCTCACATGGCAGCTTCCCAGTCCTTTGATCTTCTTTGTGGCCCTTCTCTGAACCTCCTCCAGCCTGTCCACATCATTTTGTGTAGCAGGACCAAAACTCAACACATGATTGCAGGTGTGGCTTGACAAGCACTGAGTAGAGTGGGAAAGAAATGAATATGGGTTTTTGAAAGTGCTGTACTCACTCTTTAGAGGTATCCTTGGTGATCCAAGTGCTTAAATATGCCATCAATATCTTCCTTCTACATTGACCTGGACTGGAAGATAAATCTATGATGTGTTAGCAGTTATGACGCTTAATATTTTCTAGTGCCTTACAGATTTTGCTAATTTGCAGGTAGACATTGCTGGTAATTAGGACAATGATGGAAATATCTCACCTCATGCAATCTTCAGCAGAAAAGCCTTGTATGGAAGGCAAGGCATGCTATGTTTTTGGCAGACAAATCATCCTGGAAATAGATGCAATGATATGTTAAAATAGAAATAGCTGTGCTTGAATCAGGTTTATTCAACAAGCCTGGAGGGTTGAAAATATGTCAGAGAATATATGGTTAAGTATAGGCTGCCATACATTCTGCACTTTAGAGACCAGTTTCTCCTCTGGAGTCACAGCATGTGTGCTTTCCAAAAATCCAGCTATAGTCTCAGCTGCTCTAAATCAAGCAACTGCCCTGGGGCTTAGTTTGATTGTGTGTTTAGGAGAGGGCCCTGATACAGATGGGAATATTGGCCCCTGTGTCTCTTTAAAATCCTAGACACATTTGAAGAGGCTGCCCAGTGTCCCTGCTTTGTATAAGCAGGATGGTGAAACCCCAAGGAGCATCTCCATTCTCTGACACCTTATGGACTTGCCTTGCAAATCTCCAGACCAGCCTTGATGTCAAGTGTGGAGGCATGGGAGAAGAATGACACTTGCTATCAGCTGCAAGGGAAGGGAAAGGAGACATGCCAGAGTTGAGTGCCTTTACAAGCTGCTGAGCACCGGAGAGCAAACACGGGCAGCAATTGCCGTGTGTCAGCCAGCTGAAGACCCTGTTTGCCAAGGGATGGAGTGAACGAGGATGTGAGCACTGGCTCTGTTGTCATTGTCATGTCGTAAGGAGTAAGTGCACTGGATTCTACATGCCTGTGTGTTTGATCAGGAGAGCACTGCTGACAGAGAATAAATAAACAGAGATAAAAACAAGATTAAGCAGGTCCTTCTCCTTATCACTACCTCTTTATCCCTATTGATCTCTGCCCAGTGCCTTTTCATCTAGCCTGGAATTCCTCACATGCTTGAACCCTGAGCTGTCACATCTAATTAAAAATGTTGTATGAGGCTTTGCATGAAGCAGCGGGTATTTTCCAGCACTGGGCAGCTGTGTGTTCAGTCTTTTGCCTTTCTCTTTGAAAACTCTTTTTGCCACTGTGAAACCCACTTGGGTTGGTAGCCAAAGAATGACAAAGGTCAACAGGAGAAAAATAACCTGTTTTTTTGGTTCAATCTTCTCCAGAAGAAGACTGAACAGATCAAGCCCCAGGTGTGCAAATGTTGGCCATCTTGTCCAAGCAACATAGGCCTCTGGCCCTGGAAGAGAGAAGATGTCATTTCTACCTCTGTTTGATGGGAACATTCTTCCCTTTTTGTGAATACCAAGGTCTCTGTGGCAGAAGGGTCAAAGCGACACATAAATCCATCTCCCTTCCCTGCTTGCTGTCCAGCACTTTCCATCCATTGGAATGTTTCCAATGAAAAAGTGATCACTGTCTGCCTCATTTCAGCCCCATCCCTGCTTCTGTATGCCGCCAGTTTTCCTCCAGATCTCCTCAGCTCTCTGGGTTAGCTACTGTCTTCATGCTCACCAGACAGCTCTGGACTCACTGAATGAGCATTTTTTGCTTAAAACAATTAAAAGATGTCACGTGTCTGTATCACTGGGGCAGTGTGTCCTTCTTCATAGACAAGATATATTTAATGTTCTAAGTTCCAAGGTGGACCCATAAATGCGGCACATGTCTAAGGTCTGCATGGATGTCTAACATCCAGGACATCTCTTCAGGTTGAAAATTAAAGCCCTCCTGTTATGCACCTAACACTACTAAGACAAACAAGGCTAAAATAGAAGGAGGTTACCAGGGTAAGGGTAAACAACACAGAAAAGGAAACACAAACAGCACTGTTTATTTTCTGCCTTTTTTGTCCCTACATTCTACCATATTCTGTTTAATTTTGTTAAAACATTCAATAAAAGATTGTACATGGCTTTCCTTCATGCTCTCATGATCTCTGGAAACTATTAGAACTCTGGTTTTGGCTTCAGTTTTCAAGAGTGGCTGGTGGCTTTAGGTGAGGAAAGAATTGTAAGGGGAGGGCAATGCTATTAGGGAGGTTGACAAAGCTCAGGAATAAAACCAGGCATGACTATGGACAATCTGACCCCCCCCATGTCTGATCCCTTGTAGGAGTAGCACTAGGCACCTTCATTTTTCAGGGCTAAAACACATTAGCCTCTGGAGACTGTGTTGAGATCTTCCCCCTTCTGAAATCAGACCCCTTGACTGCGTCTCAGGCTGGGCATCAGAATGCATTTTGGAAAAGACAGATCATGTCGCTCCATTGCTTTTGCAACATTTTTGCCTGTCCCTAGAAATAAGACACTTTACTTCAGATTTACTGTGAGATCCAGCAGGCAATCAGTGTAAGCAGTACTTTTATTTATTCTTTCCTATGCCATCATTAAAGACCCCACAGTTTATTGCTCACTGCTAAAACAATATCATTAGACATGAAATATATGTTGCCAGGCTCTCCCCCATCTCAGTTCTCTCCCTCTTCCTCCCCATCATGTTTTTCTGAGGAGAAAGGAAAGAAAACTTCTTTACAAGATACATTGTAGGGAGTGCTCATGAACTGGCTATTTATTTTCTCCTGGGTTTGACACTGCCAGGCCCTTAGTGCTTTTATTGACTCTGGCTAAACACAGTGACAATTATTTTTGTTGGTTTCAAATCTCCTTCTCCAGCAGAGTGTGAAGTCAGCAGGTTTTATTTGCATGCTGAGCATGCCCTTTCAGACGCCCTAAGAGGAGCAAAGGGAAAGATGATGTCTTTTTTTCATTTTTATCCAGTTGCACTTTGGCATTCCCTGAACAGACCCTTTGTTTCAAAGCAGGGAAAGAAAGGGAGAGGCTCACGGTCAAGAAGCTGATTGATAGTTGTGGGGAAAAACAGAGCTGAGACATCCTTATCTGAAGGATCCTGCTGCACAAACCTTTCTCGCATGTCCCTGCCAGCAGTCCCACACATGTACCTCTGCGTGTGCATATACTGTATACTCAGAGAGGAAGGGGGTTCTCCCACCCCTCCATGGTCATGCATGGCCACCTGAGAACTCGGACAGGAGTCTCCAGTCTACCCTAAACCTCCATTGGAATGTGAGGAGCCAGGATGATGAGGAAGAGGGGCTGTTTCTTGGACAAAAAAATGTTTTAAAAACCCTTGGTAAAGGTCCCCTGGAGCATTCATGGCTTGTGGGATGTGCATTAACAAAAGCATTTGTTTAAAGCATTTCATATTATCCTCTCTGTCTCCTTGTATCTGCTACTGGTGAGGCCCAGGAAAGGCAGCGACTCCCAATATAATGGCACTGGAGATCTAGCCTGGGACATGCTCCACAAAACTGACCTGTGTATCAGTTACAGCCATTTTGAACATGATCTGTACAGCTTTACAAGCAAGAAAAGCTGCTTGGGAAGGAAATAAAAAAAATAGCCACTCTTTCAGTCTACCACCTGGATGAATAGGATGTGCTTCTTTTCTATCCTATGATGGTGAAATTTAGATTTCAAACATTGTAGATCAGTTTTTCCCTGTCTATCCAGTCTGCAAAGAGGCTTTGACCGTTTTCTTCAGAGTGATACAAGCCACCATTCAGTTTCTGATCTGGAAACCTTGTGGACTAAGGTAGGTTTTGTCTGTGGGACGAGTTAGGGGAAAGTCCAAAAGTGATTTTTCATTTAAATTTCTTCTTCAAACTTTTTGCTGTCCCCCCCAAAATTCTGAAAAATGTTAAAAACTAAAATCTCCCAAATTTACCCCCAAAATAAACTGACAAAGTGAACATTGCTGCTTACTTAGAAAGAAAAACTTCCTGACAGCTAAAATAACATTTGTTAGAGAAAATGTCCCACTTCTACAGATGTGATATTATGTAAAGTCTGAAGTTTCCACTGACATCCAAGGACTCTATCTCATTACTATCACCTTGTCCCAAACTGTGATAAAAATCAGATGTAAAAAACCTTTTTCAAATGGTGTCACCTGGCTGAGGCAATTGAACATCCCCCATCGATAGACATCAATACCTCCCTCCAGACAAAATCTGTCAAAAAGAATAAGGGCTCCATTTGCACTTTACACAGGAAGCTGAAAAGTCTCCTAAGGTAAAGAAAAATTACAGTTTTATAGATTGTTAGGTCTAATGAAGAGATTTGCCTAAGATGTCCCTATTTCCCAGAAATCCTACTCATTCCTGCCCATCTGCTATCATTAGCCAATGCTCCTGATGTGTCAGGACAGATAGCTGTGGGCAGATGTTGCAGGTGCTTGAAATGGGGTTTAAAAAGTCCTTTCAGGAAAAGGCTACAAACTGATGTTTTACCCCTGGTGCTGTGGTGCACGGATAAACAGTGGTCCTATCATGTGGTGGGTCAGTGAGTATTGGGGCAGGAGCAGAGGTGAATGTCTGGGATGCAGAAGGTGATGGGAACTTCTGAGTCTGCCTTTACCCACCCTCAGCACCCATCTCCGTTCACAGGACAGAGATCTGAGTAAAATTCTGATACTCCCAGACAAAGTCCTTATTGTTGTTGAACCGAAGTCACCTGGAGAGTTCACCTGAAAGCAGAATGGATCCTGTCACCAAGATGATTGGTTATTTCAGTGCTGAAGAGGATAATTTCTACTTTCTTACAAGAACAAACATGCAAACAAACCTTTCTGGTTTTATTGCTTCGCTGCCTTTGCACAAAACCACCACATGGGCTGTGGGTCCTCATACCCACAGAAACATGGCATGCTGGTCTTCTCCAGTACTAATGAAAGGGCAACCTCCTTCTGTGTGTTTTTAAGTCAATGACAGGACTTTCTTGGTATAAGTGTGATCAAGATGAGGTGCAGCATCCTCGCTGCTGTACAAACACATAGTGAGAATCAGTTCCTGCCAGAATGAGTGGACAGACATTTTTAACCACAGAATTTTTTCTGTCAAGGTCTTATAAAGAGGACATGAGGCAAAGAGAGCAAGTCTTTTGCCAAAATTCAGGATGGAAGTTGTCAATGGGAGTGGGGAGAGAACTCAGCTCTTCCAAACTGAGTGGCATTATTGCACCTGCTGGGATATTTTCTCCTAATTTAAGATAAGCAAAGCCAACAATACTTGGAATTAAATGTTATGTAGATCAGCAGTGCATGACCTTTTGAGTTTTGAAAAACAGCTATGGACTGGCAAGTGACTAGAGCAAAACTTAGAATGTTTATTCTACCTAAAAATGTAGACTTTTTAGTATTAATGGTTGGTATGAACATTTACAGCAACTAATCTTTGGGAATTACAGTTCTCAGAACAATCCCATTCATTATTTCAGCCCACTTCACTTGAAGCTCTGATTTCCAAATGAAAATTGAAGGAGTGAAAACACACATTAAAAGGAAAAATAAATAGAAGGATTCCAACAACCGATTTTCATTTGAGCATCTTATATTGATTTTCCTCCTTTATAATTATGCAAAATAAAGTGCATCTTTTCTTAATTAAATGTGTAATGACTAGTTTGGTAGCCAACAGAGCAGTGCCTTCGGAGAAAAGATAGTATTTGAAAGCAGAGGTTACGCACGGAGCCCTCTCAAACAGATCTTTGTGCCAGAGGCTTTGTTTTGATACTAGAAACATTTCCACTACAGCAGCCTCTGATGGCAGGCATGTGCGGGATTAGGAACTGACTCCATTCAAATAACAGACAGCTGTTTGGAGTGAAAACTCGTCTCTGTCAATTTGCACTCAAAGAAGACAGAGGCAAAGAAAAAAAAAAAAAAAGACCCTGGGCCTGGGAATCATTGTAGCTTAATCCCTCCTTTGGCAGGAGATAAAACTAGGGCTTTCCAATGCTCTATAATTTCTTGCATTGACCTGGAAAGAGATTTCTCTATTCAGTGAGCTGTAAACCTCCTTTTTTATATTTACTACATGATGTACAAGAACTGAATCTCCAGCAGAGCAAACATGCCATGTTGGGCAAGGAGCCTGGGAAGAAACTTAGTCTCAGGTTAAATAACTGAGTAGAGCAGGGACAAACAGTAGCTGCTAAAACTACTTAGAGATTGTTCTTTTAACTTCCAGTGGAAGGTTTTCTCATTTTTTGCAGCACTGGCTGAGATTTCCAGAAGTGGCTAATGATTTACGGTGGTCTGCCCTTTTGATGCCAAATTTCAAACCCTGGAGGAGGGTCTGAATTTTGAGACTGGGTGCACAGCTCTTACATAAAGTAAATATCTCCTGTGTATCTCAAGTCCCTGGTATTTCTAGTAATTCTAGTAATTCATGCTTTCTGATTTCCAAAAAACCAGCAGTAGCAAAGCAGAGCAGAAACTCTGGCCATGCTCTGCTAAGCACAACTGCAGACACAGCTAAGGGGTGAGCTGCTCTGCTCTGGTACAGCACACAGCTATTTTTGGTTAGCTTGGTGCTTCCTGCCAGAACCATAAACAGGCCCTCACAAAAGGTGTTTCAGATGTTTTTCACAGGAAAAATTGGCTGTGCCAAGGGACTTCCCTAAATACACCAGAACAAGTGTCAAAGCTGTGACTAGGATTCAGGGCTTTGTACACCTGGAGTCATCCTGTTTCCCAAGTCCTCCTCCACAGAACTGCATTTCAAAAAGAAAGAATAATATTTAATCCATCATAAAATGAATTTTATTAGGAAGTGAAACAGCTCCTCCGAGACTATTTGGAAAAGCTTTGATAGAGGTCTTTGCTCTCAGAGAGATGAGTTCATCTCAACTGAAAAGAGTGTAATGAAAATTCCTCTGAAAGAGAGGAATTTTTTCATATGAAAAAGAGAGGAAAAGTACTGACAGTGTCAAAATGTGCAATTTTGGCATTTTGAAAGAATATTTTCTTTGACTCTTTAGATGTAACTTTAGATTTGAATTTTCCCTCTCCTGTCCCACATGCTTTGTTATCAAGCTGGCTGTGGCTCTGTGGCATCTTAGCCACGTCTGGTAGAGAAGTGCTGGGGCAAGTAGCTTTAGGGGGTGTTGCACAGGGTCCCCCAACCACTTCACTCACAGGCAGATGCTGCAGAAACTCTCAGTATCTAAAAAAAAAAAAAAAAATTAAAAAATCCATTTCCTTGAAGCAAACCATTTGCAATTGTCAAAAAAAAATAAAAATCTCTACCTACTTATTAATTAATTTATTTATTTGAATGAGTTGGAAGGAGTTTCCCCCATGAAAAACTTAAGAGAAGGCTGGGTTTCATACCCATGTGAAATGAAGCCAGTTCATGAAATCCTGAACCATTCTGTGAAACATCATTTCTACCCTGGGAGGCTGCAGAAGCCCAATTGGAGGATGTACCAGCAGCTAGGCCATGGCCAGGAGAAACATCCTCTGTCAACACGATGCAAAGAGAAAGAGCGGGAAGGAAAGGGACAGAGAAGCAATTTTGCATAATGGTTTTCCCGCTTTGTTTGGGTTGGAAACCTCTCTCCTTGTGTCCCAGCAGACAGCCCTCGGATCTCTTGGAAAGTGTGCCCAGTTAATTCTTGTATAGAGCCGAAGCTGGGACTGTTTGCTATGGCTGGTGCCAGGAGACTCGGCAACCTACAGGAAGGAAGGTCTTGTTCTTCAGAAATAAAAAAAGGCAAATGCCCCTCTTGAGCTTTTGAGCAAGGAGACATGGATCCTATTCCAAGCTCTGTGCTCATTCTGGGTGGCCTTGGACAAGTCACATTGCTGACTCTGTTCAGCTCTGACTGAAAAAGCAGGATGAAGCACAGCAGGGGGGTATCACTCCCAGCTCACAGTGATAGTGGGAGAAGCGCTGCACACCAGGAGCTGCCAGCAAAACCCCTGATGGATGAAACGGGCTTTTTAGCTTTTCTTCAGCTGCCTTGACAGCAGTATCTTTGGGTATATCTGTACGGTCCTTAGAGGGAGGTCCTGAGAGGATGCTGCAACCTGCCAGGACGCAGCTGGGAAATAGCTACACTGGCAGCTGTTGCCTTAGGGCAGGCTTGGGAG
This sequence comes from Chloroceryle aenea, assembly GCA_013399075.1. NCBI lineage: Eukaryota > Metazoa > Chordata > Aves > Coraciiformes > Cerylidae > Chloroceryle > Chloroceryle aenea. The sequence continues at coordinate 746,078 of VWZY01004402.1, read as the reverse complement.
TAGTTGTGGGCGCCAAAGGCAGCAGCTTGGTGTGGCACAGTGGCACAAAGATTGAGGATTCCTGTTGCCCCATATGTATTTTCCAGTATCTGCTGCAACTGATTGAATGATGTATCAGCTAGACTGTTCACACTGGCAAAATTACTGATCATTTGACTGCGGTTAAAGCTTATGGCAAGCTGTTCTTGATCGTAGCCTCCAGATGGAAGCCAGTGTCACAAAAATGGCAATTGAAAGCCGTCCAGGCACAGTTAAGGAATCTGGACCTTAACTGTAATACTGACATTTTCTCTGTTCATGTTAACGTGCATGAACAAATTGTTAGCTCCTCAGTGTTAGTCAAAGCCACTCTTCTTTCAAGAAGTTCAAAATACAGTGATAGATTGTGATGAATCATCTCACAGAGAGATTAACAATGACTAATCTTAAATACTGCTAGTCTGGACTTTCCTCCAAAATGTGGAATGTCCCTTTGGGGTGCACAACCCAGAATGAAAACATGAAAACCCCCCCTTCCTTTCCATCAGCAAAGATGAGAAGTTTTATTCTGGTTGTCCCTCTCCAGTCAGAAACTCCTCTACCACCTCTGGATGTGTATATCTCAGTATTTCAGTCACTTTGTAAATGCTTGGGTATTTTCCATGCTTACCTGTATCAACCTGCAAGATAAGGCTTGTCAGAACAGCTTTTTTTCTTCCTTTGGATCCTAAACTTAGTCTGGGAATTTTCTGTTTCTTTCCAACTGTACGTCAGTCTAAGAAAATCTGTGACCTCTTGCTACCACCCTGCTCTTGCTGCTATCCATCTCCAGGAGAGGTTGCCTATCCTTAGACATGGGATACCTGTACCTCCATTCCTCTGGAAACTCACTGACTTTTGGAAGCTATTGCTTTCACTTTTTTGAAGCAGAAGAGGATTAGAGCTGTTCTGCAGGCAGCACAAGACTCACAAGAGCAACTGAATTCCATTTTTGTTTGTTTGTTTGTTTTAAGCACTGGTGTTCCATACTTTGAGAGTCTTGATAAAGCCATTACAGTGCCAAAAAGGGAAATACATGTAATTTGCATGGTTGCAAGCAAACATTAAAGATAGCTGCATCCAAGTGACTGGATGCTTCAAAAGACTCAGTAACACATTTGTATTCTTCATGTGCACGAAAGATGCTGTGGATATCTTTCCTTTGGAAAACAGGTCTTATTGAAAAAATGAATTTTTTTTTTTGAACAATTACACATTTAACATAGTTTCAATCTGGATTAAAAAAAAATAAATCAATTTAACTGTTTTGTGGTACCATTCTACTATTTTAAATTAATTTTTTTTTTTTTTTAAATTTATGTACTGTTCCCCTCCTTTTCTTTACCACTGAAGAAAATATTAAAAATGAATGACTGTTTTCTTTCCCAAACCTTTCTCCTTTTGGTCTGTGATTTTTTAAATTATCTTTATATTGGAAATTTATAAACAAAAACTGTGACTTCCACTCTGTAAATCCTATAATTTCAAGCATTAAGTATTGACAATGTTCATTTGTTATTTTGCCTTTTTGTAATTTTTACAAGGTAAAGGAAGTTTTAAGAAAAATGATCAGTATTAATGTATCCACTGCTGCACTGGGGCAGAGGTGGAGGCGGGTGATCTGACTGGGAGGTTTCTCTCCTCTGTAGTCCTTTATATTATTTTTCTCCATTAATACTTGTTCTGGACACTCTGTATCTGCAAGAAATTATCCCATCAACTTTTAATTTTGAGAGGAAGGCTAATCCATCCAGAGGAGAAGTCAGGCCCACTCTCAATATATGTTGGCTGTATGGCTGTATAAACTGAACCAAGAGGATGCTGTCTTCAAAGAACTGTTTATTTACAGGGAACTTTTCTAATCTATATAGTGGAGGTCAAAACCTAACTGCAGACTCTTAGAAACCACGAGACACAACAGAACATTAGATTTTGGAACATCTTCTTGGAACAACACAAAAGGACAATATTTTTGCACTTTATTCATCCCTCATGAGACTGTCAGCCACAGAGTCCCCAGTACTATGAGGGAACTATGAAGATGTGTACATAGTATTGAGTTACAAGGAATCATATATCCACCTGGAGAAGGAAGACATGGTTCATATGGCTGTTAGACCCCCACATTAAGCTGTTCTTGGAGTTAACCTTCCTTTTGATCACAGACATAGCTCCTCTACATCTGTAAGTAAAAAGTTCTGAACAACATGGTTTTGCATGTAACAGAGCTGCCAGTGTGTACACCACTCACTTAGCATGGCCTTGAGAGACATCAGACTCAGCGGTGAATGGTATCAACACATGGAAAGCTACAGGCTTGGTCTGCAGATCTTCATGTGTCTGCTGCCTTTGAAACGCTGTGCTCAAGTTAAGCCCTGAAGCTCTAGGGCTGAGTTGCTCCAGCCAGTTGTCACCATGCTGCCTTTTGACTCTGAAGTCAACCCTTAGGCAGCCTGTCACTTCACCTAATGCATTAGAATATCCTTGAATTATCTTGGTTATCTCCAGCAAGTTCCTTTCCCCTGCACTCAGATCACACATACAGGAGGAGCCTGGCCATATATATATTGCTAGAGTCACTTTAATATCTCATAATCTTAACATCCCTGCAACACACTGGAAATGTTCCCTTGGCTTCATTTAGCCTTTAAACTACAAAAGACTTAACATGCGCACAACATTAGATCTACCTGCAGCAGAAAAGAACATTGCTCCTCTTCAGGGCTGTCATTTGGAATAGGACTACTTTGAGTTGCTCACAGTTTGCTCATTATACACTCAGATCACTTGAATGAGGACTTGTCAGTGGCCTTTCATAACTAGTAAAGGATTTTCCTTTTACACTGTACTGCTGTTTTCTGCAGTATTATGCAGGATAATTGGTATCGCACTGGGGATGGTGTTTCTTGAGCTGAATGCTGCTATCTCCATGCTTCAGTTTCCAGATGGCCAAAAACAAGGGTAGCAATGCTTTCCAGATCAATAAGCTTGTTTGAACTCCACTGCCAAGAAGAGCTAGATAATAGTGTATATCATGGTTACAATGAGCTTTGTTTCTGTAACACATCCCTGGAGTAAGACAAATAAAAACATACAACCCTCCTATAAATACATTTCTTACATTGGAGAAAATCTGTGTTCTGGCATCCCCAAGTAGACCACCTGACTGCTGAGCAGTTGGCAGAGCACAGGAACACCTCCCTGTCTTGGATACACTTGCTCACTGAGATATTCTGTGTGGCCAGGGGAGATGCTAAAAGATAAAGGAGTAGATAAGCATAGATTCAAATGTGAAATTTCAGCTGTCTAAAACTGGAGATGAATCCCTGAGCATTGGCTGGAATGTGAAAAAGAGCCAGGTGACTTAATCGTTTCTCTCTTACACTTATCTATGGACTTATTGCCCCTCTTTCAAAGAGTCAGTATATGGCTGATTTAATGACATACATATTTATTTTCCTTTCATCATCTTTCTTTTTCATTTAACAACATTTTCATTGAGAACAAGAGGGAAAAGATAAACAAAAATAAACTAAAACCAAAGTGAAATTTGTTTTATTCTTATCAACAATCTGATACAATCTTCAGTTTGAGAACCCAAGAAAATCTTGGTTCATTTACTCACTGAGTTAATAATTACAGTTCCTAAATAATAAGACATTCCGTAGCCTGAAGTCCTCATCCTGAGTATATATTTATATTAGCAGTTAAGTATACTTTTCATGAGCAATTAAGACGTTATTCACTCCCAGCTATTCACAGATATTTCAGGAGGCAATGGGGGGGAGAAAGAATTGTAAAGTCATGAGGATATTATCAACCGAGGACCCTTTCCTCCTCTTGTGATATTGATTTTCAGAGTATAAACAAAGTCAGAGAATGCTGGATCTTGGTAATATACCTATTTTAAATGCCAGTTGTTGAGTAAATAGACCTCTGTGGGGATATATTTGTTTGAAAAGTCCTTTGGGATTAGAGAATATTAGCCCGGCATTCAGCCCAAGACCTATTTTGTGAGGCGTCTTTGTTACTTTGTCAGCTTTCTAAAGCCCTTTATGATAGGTCTCAGCCCTGGTGATATTTATTCAAGTAAACCTAGGCATGAGAGTTAAGATGCAGCTGTTCCAACACTGTGGACATCTTTGAGGCTCAGTGTGTTTCAGCTTGACCCTGAAGTGCGGAACATCTCGGAGCTAACAAAGTGTTCACACTCAGGCTTTCAGTATGCCACTTTGCTATTTTCCACAGTCAATACCTTTTACTAAGTAATTCTAGCCCTGTATCATTTTGCTCAGATTCATGAGCTAGTGAGTTATTTACTTTCCATCAGTTCACACATAAGGCCCCAATTTTGAACAGGGCTAATTCTGGCACTTTGTTGCAGTCATGCATTCTGCCCTTCTTCCAAGAAGTAGAGGGTTTACATTTTTGTAGCTGCCAGCCAAAGAAAATAAAGTCATTTTCTACCAAAGAGGGCATCCTCTAGCCCCTTGATTCTCAGCTTCATCACATGGGAAGAGCATTCCCAGAGTAGACTGATCTTCCCTTGTTTGCTATCAAACCTGGTTAGTGAAGCCACATTTATTAACAGTAGTTAATAAAAGGCAATGCTGGGTTTTTGCTGTGCTTCCTATTAAGTGTTGGGCTTCACTAGCTAACCTGACTCCAAATGTATGTATTTATTGATTTCATCCAGCATTGGCTAATTCCAACCAGAGGAGACATGATGTAAAAGGCAAATGTGTTTGTGTATGTCTATGTTTAGCCCATATTCAGGGCTAAACTATAGCAGTTGCTCTATCAACTGGTGACCCCTCCCCAGCCAAGAAGGGGGATCTGGAATACAAGAGGAGGACCATGGATTGAAACAAAACCAAATTTAATGAAACTTAAAAACTAACACCAATGCCAGCACGAAGTAAAAAAGTTATACTCAACCCAGCAAGTGTACAGTAGTCACAATAATTAGGAGAGCAGGGAGCAAGAGGAAGAAGAGGAGGAAGAGCCCAAGGAGAAGACCCTCTTATCCTTATCAAACTTCCTCCTTTACAGTGAGCATGACATTTGTGGTCTGAGATACACCTTGAGCCATCTTGGGTCAACTGCCCTGTCTACATCCTTCCCCATTTACGTCCCTTTTTTAATCCTAAAAAAGGGATGTAAACTATGCTAGATTAGATCAAAATCAGGTATCTAACTTAAGGCATCTAGGGGTATGAGAAGGATCTCAGTTTAAGCATCTAAATAACTTTAAAACCCTGATTTTCCTGCACCCTGCATGGATAACCAGAGGCTCATGATATTTCCTCATGTGTATGTCTCATGGGTGTGTTCAGTAAATGAGTACTAGGAAAGCCTTTTAAACTCCCTGTGCAGAAGAAATGAGCTTCCCCAAGTGCTATCATGAATGTCCATTCTCCCACCCTGTATTTGGAGAATGTGGTGTTTCATTTCAATATCCACAGCTGCATCATTGTTTGTTTCCACAGATGTATTTGAGATAGATGCCATCTTAATCACTGAACCTGACCATAAGAAATCATGGACCCCTATTCCAAAGGCAGGATCTCCCACAAACACAGGGCTTGCTCTGGGAAGGCATTTCTCTGAGCAGAACACAGATGGATTGTAAGAACAGACAGAAACCCAGTATTAGTGAAGCCGAAGAGAAAAACCTGGGCAGAATCCAGAACTTAACTCAGGTAAATAAAATGGTACGTTTCTATGAAAAGCTTCATGAACAAGCAAAGATTTAGAAAATAAACCCTTTCTGGAAGTTGCAGCCTGCAGTCTTTTCCAGCTTCCAGGAATGATACTATAAGACACAAGCATGACAACTTTGATATTTCCTCAGTAAGTAACTGAACAGACAGATTTGCAACCCAAACTAGTCTGGAGTTGGAATACTGCTCACAGTCGATTCTGTTCTGAGTGCTAACCAAGCATAGATTAAGGTTCATCTCCCTAACCTGAGTTTCCTTAAAAATTTGGTATCAATTCCCAGCTAGTTCCTTCATCTCCCTTTGTAGGCATGTCAAGAGGTAGATGTGCCCTGGCATGTGAGGTACTTGTCTTTGGGAAGCTCATCTCTTTCCATTGGTGATGCAGGGAGCCCAGCCCAAACAGCCTACTGAATTTGCAGGCAGCAAAACTTTGGTAATTCCACCCAGACTGCACCCTCCTTGTCTCTGGGGTCAAGGTTCTGTGCCCTTATTCAAGAAAAACATACCTAAGTAGTTGTTCAACATGAGCACATACCTGAAGCTCAGTGGAAATTAGGTGGATGAGGGAGTGTATTGCTTAAATGCATAGTGCATGAATATGCAGGGCAGGGTGGAAAAACAAAAACAAAATCCCAGTTTGATACATTCTTTCAGGTTAAAAAATTAAGTTGGTCTTGACCACAGTCCCCTTCTGTGAATGTTCAACTGCTGAACTATGCTAGCACAAAAGTTTGTTGACAGCAAATGTCCAGCTATTTTGTGAAAGCAAATTTGGAATTTTAAAATGTGGGTTGTGTCCAAAATTCATGTTACATTCAGTGACCAGAGCTGTATGTTGCTTCATCTTTGTACAGGGCTGAGCACACTGGCTATGCTGCCAGAATGAAGGAACAATAATTCTTTCATGAGATCACTGAGTAAATATAAGTATCATATTCATGGGTTATTCATATGGCAAAAAATAACAACAATTCAAGCTCAAATCATCTCCAATATAATTACAGCATGGCACCTCTCAAACACTGCCTGTCAGTTTTGGTCCTCTTGACTATTTATGTGCAGAATTTTTACTGGTGTCTACATAAAAGAGAATCCTTTCCTTGTGTGTCAATAGGGAGAACTAATTAATAAAAATAAGTCTAATCCTTAGAATGTAAATATGTCTGCCAGTAAATTATTAAATTCAACAACCTCATCATTTTGTGCTACAAATGACCTCCTGAAAGCAGCTCTCTTTAGGTCTCAGTCTCTCAATCTGTCTCAACAGCATATCTCAAACATTGATAGAGGCTTTTTTTCATATTGTTAAACCAATCTTGATCCACACAGAGGTGTCTGCACTGTTATAGTAATAATCTCTGGCTTTTTCTGTGTCTGATAACGACAGCGGTGTGCAGGGGATGGATGTGATATATGAAGATGCCTCTCTCTCCTTTAACTACAGAACCAAACTCCTAATCTCTCTACTAGACACTTGAATAAGATACACAAAGCAATTTGGGACTTTCCTCATAAAGTCATTAACTTCAAGTTTCAGAACAAGCAAAGCTTCATTCATCTGCACATATTTCCCCAGCTTCTGCCAAACCTGAACTGACTGATTTGCAGAGGGCAAGCCAGAGCATGCAGTCACACTCGAGGGTGCTCGGTGCTGCTAAGTGCACGCAACAGCAGGCACTGGGGTAGCTCAGATCTTTTGACTAAATTTTTGAGTTTCAGTGTACACACACACACTTTCCCTTACTCCCCATGGTGCAAAACAAGAGGGATTTATTCTCACAAGCAACAAAAATGCAGTGTTTGTGAGTGCTGCTTGCTTCTTGATAATCCTCAGCAGGTGGTTGCTTCAGAGCAGAGTGTCTGGGGCAAGGGATGCTTGTCTCTAACATCCCCCTTATCCACAGGCTCTCCATGGCATGCCATGCTGCTCTCCTTAATTTCTTTCTGTCTTCTGTCATGATGTTTGATGATTTTTTCTGGAGACAGTTGATGTGTCTGACCCATCTCTCATTTTCAAGAATGGAAAGAGATAACACTTTGCCTCTAAGTACTCCTCGTGTCTGTGGTTGCTGCTGGTCAGCTTCAGTCTCCCGAGAAGGACCTTTGCCAAGGAGTTTTCCAAATACACATTATAAACTTAAGGACTGCTGACTCTTGCACTGCTTATCTCAGTTGTCTGCCTGTGTTTCCTAGATCATTGTATCTTCTTTATCCCGTTCCTAAGACTGAGTTTATTTGCTACTAACAGAGAGCTTGAATATCCATTTCCTAGATGAGACTGACTGATGTCATCCCAGAGTAACTTTGCCAAAGTCAAGTCAGAGGAGGCACCAAGTTTAGATCAGGTCTGCAAGCTTTTTGAAACACAGAAAAAAATAATTATTTTCACAAACACTTAACAACATTATCCCCTTTTCCCTCCCAATTTTTATTTTTTTTGCCAAACATTTATAAAAGATTAAGTCAGGTCTGAATTTAAGAGACAGTAAAACACCACTCCCAAAATTACACCTTAAATGTATAGACAGATGCCCCAGATAGATGTCCAAGGCTCTATGCCTGGCAGGAAGGAAGCTGTGGGTATAACACTCCCAAGAAAAATATTAAAGAATTAGACATGGATGTATCACATAGCTCTAGAACAGGAAGAATATCATCAAAATATGTAATTTATATGTACATCTCAGTTCAAAAATAAATCCCCATGGTTACAGAAAATCTTCGCTACATTCAGTTCTCTGTCACGGCACTACCTTTTCTCACAGAGATGCTGTCAGTAACAACTTGAAGTGAGACTTCATGTACAGAGGATCACCATGCAGAGCACTTACGCCCAGCTGCAAACCTCCTCATTGGCACAAATCTCTTGCCATGTGCATTTTTACTGAAGAAAGTAGCACATTAGTTTTCTTTTTAAACGGTATATTCATACAACTTAGCATAGTTACCCTACATGCAGCCAAATCTCAATGTACAGAAACATTTGTATCTTTGCAAGTGGTCTGGTTAGCTGGAGTGGGCTAAGAGTGCTCATAGGATCACTTAGCTCAGATCCCAGACAGCAGTTCATTGAGCTGTGCTGTCCTCTTTGCTTGCAACTGTATGAACACATTGCCAGGAGTATTTAACTTCTGCACCTTATTTCAGGAACGTTGCATGAACATTTTCTCTTGCACCATACCAAGTTTTTATTAAAACCTCTTTGGTTGGAGCTGAGCTCGTTTAGCTCAATCAGGTCAAATCAATAAATTGTAGGGCTGTTTCTGACAGCTCAGAACGCATGTGGGAAATGTTCCTTTTTGAAGCAATTGGTAGGAAGTATCCCAGACGCACAGATGGAGAGCATGTGTCCACTGAAAAGAAACGGAGATGGGGCTACACACCCAGAACAAAACACTCAGCCCTTTAGTAGTGGAAGGACATTAAAAGAGCTTGGTGATGACACTCATGCAACCTAATATCTCCACTTATGATATACACTTATTTCAACCACCTAATGAAATTGAGTGGTTTTATTACTTTATTGCTTTCTTGAATTTAATAACATAAGAAGGAAAAATTAAATGACCATTTTCTCCATGGTGGAGTCTCTGTTTTCAATTGGTATCTTGTTTCATTCATTTTCTTCAAGTTTAAATGCTGTTTACCCCCCCTATGCTGGCAAAGATTGAACAAATATACAACCCACAAAAACTTAGGAAAAGGGTTTCTGATTTCCAGTCAAATCTTATTGAACCCAGTAAAAAGCCACCTTATGGAAAGATTAAGGAAATCTCTTAAGCATGGTCATATATCCATCCTTATTCAGAAAAGCCTTTAAGCATGTGCATAGCTCCACTTCATTGGGAATTAAGCACATGCTAAAATTCTCTTCTGAAAGAAGTGCTCTTTAGTCTACCACCTACTTGCAGATGATTGGTGTCTTCATCGCTCAGTCACACAGGACCAAGTTTTGCTATGGTAGATGCCAAACTGCTAATTGAACATTGGTGAAAGGTTCAGTGAGACCCCTGAGCATCTAATTTTTAATCTCATGGGAATATCAGGGGCGCTGTGGGTTTACTTCTAAATCACGCCAAAAGGAAAAACAAATCAATGTTTCCTTGAATTATTGAATACAGAGGGTGAAATAGGGGATGGGATAAGTGGTATTACTCTTGTCTGCCAGCTTTGATGCTCATAAATGTGGGGTGCTCCTGAAAACATCTCTCCCACTTAGAGCTGGCCATATCTGTGGATCTCTGCTCCATTGTTATAATGAGACAAATACTTGACATGTCCTGTTGCACAGGGCAGGAGACCTGAGGAATTGTGAAGATCGTATGAGTTTGTGCAACCTCAGATGGCTAAGGAGCTAACAAAGTTTAAGTCCAGGAAATGATAAATGGTTCAAAACACTGTTATCCTGAGCTGCATGCCTTGTCCCCTTTTACCTTTACTTCAGAGATACTTACCCCTCTTCATCACAGGTAGTACCTTAAATCGGTGATTTGGGCCACTCTTGCACCCAAAGGGTCAAATTCGAAAGGGACCATTCCAGGACAAAATGCTCCTGTACCCAGCTATAGTGGTGATGGTGAATTTCTCCATCTAGCCAAGGCCTGAGTATTTTTCCCCACCTGCACACCTCGGGGGAACAGTAAATCCATCATTAGTGCCATTACACATATTTCAGCAACAAAGTACTTAATGCACTGCACCAGAAATGTGAATCTAATAGCGTTAAAATCAGTTTGTCACAGAAAGAGCTGGCAGTCTGCCCTGCTCACTGAAACAACAAATTGACATCAGTTATCCTTGCAAACGAATGAGTCCAGCAGCCAAGGGCTCCCAGAGGCCTGAGTATAAGGTGTAGATATGACGTGGCACGTGGGAAGGTTATTGATTAATTTATGTTGGAAAAAGCAACAAAATAATAAACATCTTGTAATATTTTTGAATTTAGTAATATTTTGAAAAATGTGATCCTTGCCCACCCACAAGCTTTTCCAAAGCTGGAGTCCAGCTTATTCATGGCAGTCGCTGGCCCACAGGGCTCCCGAGCTTCAGACAGGAAGCATTTATTTGTATAAAATACACTGAATTAAACCCATATGGGAGAACTGTCAAATCTGAATTCTTGGGTGCCTGTCTCAGGAGTATCCAAATTAGGCAGTACACTACAGGTGTCTGTACTGAGGTGAGCAAGTCTACAAAGGAGAACAAAGGCAAGGCATTAGTGAAATAAGCAGAATTAAAGTCTGCACATGACAGCTTAAATACACTGGTTTAGGACTCTTGCTGAAGTACAAACTGAATAGGTTTTATCTCCCCTTCACTGCTGGTTAACAGCATGGGTCTCTGCTGTGCCTCCGCTGAAAAACTGTGATTTGGGAGATGCAGCTACTCCACTGATTATTACTAGTGGGCATGGCTACTTGACTGGCATTTTCACCAGTGTCTTAGGATTCTCTGGAGCTGTACTTGGGGGGCAGACACTGCCTTCTGGATATGAAAGAAGAAAGTACTTCAAAGCTGAGAAATTCTTTTCAGCCCCCTGCAAGACCAGCTTTGGGAACGTCAAGATCAGCATCAAAACTTTCCATGAGCTGGAAGGAGAATCTACAAAAATATCTGACTAAGATGCACCTGGTAGCTAAAACTCACAGCTCCAATAGATACCAATAACCATGAACTCTCCACCTGGCTCCTAAGAGACAGCCACCTTATGTTCTCTGTCCCTCAAGCTCCTTCCCTATATATCTTTTCTCTACAGTTACCTGCTACCTTTTTTTTTCAGGAATGGCCTATGATATATTCAGTAAGGCAAGTGTTGCTCATTTTTGTTTAGCTTCAAAGTCTGATGCTTCTATTTCAGACTTGAGGGAGGGCTTGTGCAACCAAACACTTGATTACTTTTTCCAACTGTACCACATGGTCTAATAAAAATGAACACTTCATTCTGATCTTGACCTGTTGTCCTATGGATATTTACACTGTTATGAGCTGTTGTATCCTGCTGGATCAGAAAAAACGTGCAACTGTACCAAGTAATACTCTATCCAGGGCAGGTGTTAGAGATTGTGTCACTGTGATTTATTACCAAGCTTATGCAACAATCAAAAATTAATCCTTTAATGTATGTATAAAATTTTCAAAATAAGGTGATTAGAGAGGTCCTGAACTGTTGGACCACAGAGTGGGGAATGGCATCAAGAAGCCTACTGGTCTTTATCTAGTTGTCTGGTATCTGTTAAAAGCAGATCATCGCCCACAGGTTTGTCTCTTGTGTCCTTAAAGACCTTTGGTGACAGATTATATACAGCCTGCCCAAGTAACCAAGACCAGTGCATCCCTGTCCTTTTCCTTAGAAAGATTATTATAACCTAAAATTATGTGTTGAGTCGTTATTCATGTAATTCAAATCCACAGCTTTTCATAGTCATCACTGCAGTTCTCAACAGATGATGTCTTTGCACAGCTCCCATTTATGTGTATCTTTGTTCTTTGTAGGGTAAGTAGTCCCTTTTCTTGCATGTTTTAATTGGAGAAAAAAGTCTTACCCATGTGGGGTCTGAACCTATGATCTCAAGTTGGGACATCAATATCTGATGCATGAGAGCACTGGGACTGCTATACACAATTTATGACTCAGACTAGTAGAATCTGTTGAAGTTCTCTCTATGCCAAATGCTCTTCTGTGGAACTGTCAAAGTTTACGGTTGGGCTATCCACTAGACAAATGACAGATTGTTTTTTATTAGCCCCTCTCCCTTCCCAAAGGGGATAATAAAGGGAACAGGGAGGATAGACTTAGGGATTAGAAAACTAAGAGAGCTTAAATGAAAATAAGAAGAAAATGAAATATATACAAATATAAACAAAACCAGTATTGAACAAAACTCCCCCTGTTGACAATTACATCACCATCACCACTCATGCTGTGGTGCAGGTAATGGAGAAGTCCCAGACTGGACTCTGCAGCAGATGGGAACCGGATTCAGAAGCTGGATTCTGGAACATATGGATTGGGATCAAAGGCAGACAGGGACAGAGTCCTCCTTGAATGCTGGCCATTGAAGAAGAGCTTGACCCTTGTGATCCCTCAGCTTTATGCCCAGTATGATATACATGGGATGGAATCCCTTGCTGGTCAGTTTGGGGTCACCTGTCCTGTCCACTCCTCCCCGCAGGTGTAGCCTTTGACTTTATGCACCCCTCAATGTGGTGCACAAGATCCAGTAGTGGCCTTGGTCTGCACACCAATCCTCAGTACTAACTAAACACGGGTGTTATCACTGCCAGCAGCAGACACTGTCTGTGAAAACAGGCTGCTAACTTCAGACAGTGCAGTTGGTTAGAGGAACTGAGCTGAAAAGTAAAATCACTGACCAGAATTAACTCTGTTCTCACTCAAACCACGTTAGGAAGCTACACTCTTGGACAAATTTTCATGTTTAGTAATTGAGGAAAAATCATGTCATCTTCAGAGGGAGTCAGTTTGTCACAGCAGAGGCAGCAGTGCACTACAATGCACTATATGGATTAATTTAATGCTGACACTATAAATAGGACACCAATAGGGTTTTAATGTTGCATAAGTGAGAAAAGGTGATCCGCACATTTCTACAATCAGGGAATATTGTCCGTTTCCTGATTCTGGCTCCATTTCTGCATTTAAATTCCAACCATATTGTTACAGTCCATTAATTTTCATAGACTGAAGCTGTTGCAGTGCCACACAGGGAAAATATGTAGTACAGATGTGTTTGCTGTTATGATTTTTTTTTCTTCAGAAATTGCAGTAAAATCAAATAATAAAAACACTCCAAGCAATCTATACTTGGAGTAACTAAGATTAAATCCATCTCACTCTGGCTGGTTGCAGAGCTGTAGTGCTAAACTTGGAAAAACTCTTGCCACCGATTTGCAATATAATTAGAGTTCATTTGAAGTCTGATGGAATTTCACTTCTATTCCAGAGAACATCAGTTGCAATAAATGGCTTTCTTGGACCAACAAAAGCTATTCCAAAAATTAAATAACAAAGGGGAACTATGCTGCAAGCATCTGAGAGGGGTCTTGCTTGCTCAGCTTTATGGGTGGAATGGGACTGCCATTAAATGCAGCTTTAGAGCATTTGCTCAGAGGAACTTGTCCTATGAAATGTTCAGCTTATTGCAGTTATTCTTTTTTGTCTGTGTCACTGATTTTGAACAGCAGGATAAAGGCAGCTGGAGGACACTACCGCAGCAGGCACAGAAATACTTGTTGTCAGAAAAACTCCCCTACATTAGGAGGATAAATTAAAAAGGCACAAGGTCAAACTAGGTGTGTATTAATTCCCCTGCTATCACATGAGTTACGATGATGCTTGAATGTGGTGCTTCTGTCATGCAGCTGTTCCCAGTACACCAGAAAACCCAACAGAAATGCTTTTTCCAGGAAAGACACTGCAAATTAGCCAGTTCCTGACACCATTTTCCATTGGAATCTGTTGCATAAAGTAGGGTGGGTAGGAAGTAGAAAGGATGGGAATTCTATTAGGCTTCCTCAAGAGCCAGGGTGTCACTATTTTTTTATGTTACTTTAGCATGTGTATTGGTTCTTGCCTTCTTTTAGCAGGAGGATGATTATGATCTAATGAAATGCCCCATGTAAATTTCTATTCATACCTTCATCTAAAAAGGTATTTTTATATTCTCTTTTTAGTGGAGTATCATTCAGTGAAGCTCAGCAACTGCAGTCATCATGGTTCTATTGACTTAATAGGGTGATGACAGTTTGCATCTGCAGAGGATGCAACCCAGGAGAAAGTTCTTTTGGAATAAAGTGTTAGTGTGGCCAGAGTTTATCAAGAAAACCTTCATAAGCAAGTGTAGAGCCTTACACAATGTACATATTGCATTGATTTTCCACTTCACTGAGTGAAGTGAGTGACTACACAAAATGCAATTTCTTCTATAGTATCTGGAACATACTTAGCTGTGTCATCAGAAGTAATCTCTAAGAAAATGAAGACTTTACTGTAGCTATTAAAAATGTAGCAATAAAGCTGAAAATCTTATGAGGTGGTGAAATAAGTGGTCATAATTCATTTTTCTGAGAATGCAATGTAGTGAAGACAGAGCCAGACTCTTCCTAGAGGTGCACAGTGGGCAAAAGTCCACGGAGAGAACTCACAAGAGTAGAAATTCCAGGTAGATATTAAGAAAAAAATTCCTAATAAGGGTAGTTAGATGTTTGAGCAATTTTCCCAGTGAGATTGTTCAACATCCATCCCTATGAATATTCAAAACTCAGCTGGAGTAGGTCTTGAGTAACCTGATCTAAGCTAGCTCTTTTTTGAGCAAGTGGTCAGACTATGTGATTTTCAAAAATCTCTTCCAACATACATTATTCTTCTTCCCCAACACTGTGATAAGATTTACATAGCTCACAGGAGTAAAATAGCTTTGCTGTATTCCCACTTTTTAGACGGACTTCTCCAACAGGGATGAGAAAGCCAAGGGAGTTCTCTGCTTTAGTTTTCCTACCTGAAAAATGGAAACTAAAATATTAATCTAATCATGGCAGCTTTTGTGTAGTGTACACCATCATTGTCTGCCAAGTGCTTCAGGTCCTTAGAGGACTAATATCATATGCATATATAAACACATTATAAATAGCCATTAAATAGTAAGAGCAACATTGGAACTTGTTTTTAGAAATAATACTCAATCACTGGCAATTGAGTTATGATGCCTGAAAATGTGTTTGTAAGTACTGCCTAGAGAGATGAGACAAGCTGTGGGTTGCCTGTGACTTGTCTGTAAAGTTTGTGTTATCCAGAAGAGGTGATTTTCATGCCTTCACATGCCCTATTACATCAAGCCTGCTTAAAACATGGTCTGAGAGGTTTCAGGTGCCAAATGAAGCTAGCACCTCTCCTTCAACAACTGATGGAGTTCCCATCATTTGGAGTATATGAGTGAGTGGCCTCTAGCTTCTCTTATTTTGTTTCTGTTCCTTCAGTAATGGGATGGTTTAAAATCTGAACTTTGGTAAGTGACTGGCAATGAATCCCAAATGGACATCAGAGGAGAGTGAAGAAAACCTTGAGTTTACTTATGCACATCTACCCTGGATCACTTCTACTGGGCAGGTATTGCACAGGCTTAAGTTCACTTCACTCCAGAAGAGGAACAGAAAGCACTTGAGAACTACTTAGATCCTTAAAATAGGAATTAAGTGGGACTTAACAGCCATTCCAACCATCTATCTGTATGTATGAGAATGCCACCTACAAAGAGCAGCAAGGCCCAAAGACTTGTTCATGGGAGAGCTCACAGATAATGAGTAACAAGAGGTTTAAATGTAGCTGAGAAGTATAACTGACCAGAACACGAGAGAGCTGTTCAATGCTCTAGTGGGGCTCTGCATGCAGACCATTATAAGTGTGCATGTGTGTGTGTATATGTCTATATATAATAAGAAGAAAACACTTATAAGACACACATACACACACTAAGTAATTATTGTGATTTTCTTAGCATGATTGGCAAGGTTGAATGAAAAATAATGTCAGACTTGTTCTGTATTCAGCTATGGAGGACAAGAAATGCTGCTGCTAATAAAGGCAGATTTGGCAGCTGCAGAGCCTTGGCAAGGGTACAGAGTTCCTTTGCAAGCTACTGAATAGCTCCAGCTGTGCAGAGCCTGAAATGTATCTTGAAAGCACTGAAAGACAGCTGTCCTGCTCCACTGGCCCACTTGCCTGGCTGGAAGAGGATAAGGACGTTTTTAATTGTAAGTTTATGCTGTACTTTTTGCTCTTCCCCTGCCCATTTTCCTTTTCCTAGAGCAATAACATAAAAGAAAAACCTTCTTCATGGGACAGCCAGCAGGTATGGTCTGATACCAATCAGCCCAATGCAATTGTACTGCAGATTTGATCTAAGTCCTGTTGTTGTCAGAGGGAGACACTGCTGCCAGAGGCAGGTTTTGCCTTATGGTGGTTTTGATATTCACCCAGATCAGTCAATTATATGGATCTGTTGTTCAACTCCACCAGGGAGATAAGCTGAAACTTTTTTTTGTACTGTGTTCAAAATGAAGTTAGCAAAGCCTGAGAAAAAGGAAAAGTGCACTACAGTGCTTTATGTCCTGGTGGAGGAAGGTCTATCTGCCTCCTGCAAAGATGTCAGCACTATTTAATAGAGAAGAGATCTTAGAAGTGGTGGCTATGTCCTCTGCTATACCAGGAAAAGCCCAGAGCCATCTCTGCAGTGTCTTTCAGAGTGTGCTCAGCTCTGCATGAAAAGCAGTCAGGAGGATTAATCATATACTTACAGTAAATAAAAGCTCAGTTGATGAGAGGCTAAATTAGGGCTTAACACTTCCACAGTCAAGTGGCAAATCATAGAATGGTATGAGTTGGAAAGGGCCTTTAAAGGTCATCTACTTCAACCCCTCTACAACTAGAGCATGTTGCTCAGAGCCCCATCCAACCTGACCTTGAATATTTCCAGGGATGAGGCATCTACCACCTTTATGGGGAACCTGGGCCAGTGTTTCACCACCTTCAGTGTAAAATATTTTTTTCCTTCTGTCTAGTCTAACTCTGCCCTCTTTAGTTGAAAACCATTATCCCTTCTCCTGTTGCTACAGGCCCTGCTAAAAAGACTGTCCCCATCTTTCTTATAGGCCCCCTATAAGTACTGAAAGGCTGCAGTAAGGTCTCCTCGGAGCCTTCTCTTCTTCAGGCTGAACTCTCCCAGCCTGTCCTCTTTAAGAGAGAGGTTTCAGCCCCATGATCATCTTCATGGACCTTTCTGGACCCACTCCAGCAGGTTCATGTCCTTCAGAGCTGGACACAGTACTCCAGGTGGCATCTCACCTGAGCCACAGGTGGCATCTCACCTGTGACCTGTCGGCCACACTTCTTTTAATGCAGCCCAGCATATGTTTGGCCTTCTGGGCCATGAGTACACATTGCTGGCTCGTGTCCAGTTTTCCATCCACCAGTACTCCAAGTCCTTCTTCAAATATATTTGCCACCATTCAGGTTTTTTCTTATCCTTATTGTTCAACTTCTGACTGTCGGAGTGGGCACAGCTCCCACCCTTGCTTCTATCCCATCATACAGCCCCACCAGTTCAAGAACCCCTTTGCCTTTACTCTTTCCACTGGGACACTGCTGAGAAACTTCAGTGGTCTGATGGTTAGAAACCTTTCTCCAATTTCCAGACACAAACTTATTTACAACCACTTCATACTCTTTTCTTCTTGTGCCAATGTTGTTCAAATAATTCTTCTTCCTTCAGGTGTTTCCCTGAAACATTTTGTCCAGGTGAGTAGATGTGTGGGCATGTGTGTATGTGCACACACACCATGAAAGCACTGATTCATTTCTATAGAGACTGTCAGCCTTCTTTTCTCTACACTAAACAAGCTGATGAATGTCTGCCTATTTAGACCTTTTAGTCCTGTGTTGAAGTTGATGAAAAGTTCTGCGTAGGGGAAAACTGTGTTTGGGTGATTCAGTGCCTTAGACAGCCCTTGTTAAGCACGTAGCTATTTCACAGTGCCAAGCAGGACAATTTGGACAACTCTAAAGGAGTGCCAGCAAAGTCACTCTGAAATTACTACAGTTACTCAAATGCCTTGTTTTACCTGGGTCAAGGTGGGAAATCTTGGTCATGTTATTCATTACCATCTAGAACCAATTTTTCCAGCCAAGAAAAAAAGGTTTCATTGTCAACAAGCCCCACCCACCCCCTCTTTTTTTTTTCTTTCTTTTTCTTTTTGCTCATTGAACTGAGGATAAAGGCAAACATGTGCTGTTGCAGTCAGGGTTATCTTTGGATGTGACCTCTAAGGTCAAAACTAGTGTTTGTTTGGGGGCAGCAGGTAGATGGAAGGGTCATGGGCCTGGAGGTGGGGGCGGGGGAGGATGCACCAACCTTAAAGTGGAGTTGCTAGAAGATAGGAGCTGAAAGGAATCCTTGGGAACAGGCCAGTTTAACAAGAATTCTAGTGGGACTAGGAAAATATGAATTTACATGTTGTTCCTTAAGCATTAGGACTTAGGGAATATTTCTTGGGCTTCCTGTGGCTCCCTTCCATGTGGATTGTCTCATGTTGAATAACTATGCTGAACTCACATTGTGACCTTTCCCACTAATTTAGTCTCCGTCCTGCATCCCACTGCTAATTTTCCTGAATATTTTAAAACATAATACTGTGATGCCTTTCCCCTTCCATCATGCTGCACTGAAATCAGCCAATAGTCTCACTAATTATTAAATGGGGGGTAAGTCTGACAGGCAAATAAACAACTACAGCACAGCTGCATAATCCTCATTTCCTCAGGAAATGAAGAAAAATATTACAAACAATGTCCATGTATTAGATCTATCTAACATTTTAATAAGAAGGATGTAGATGTTCCCCCAGTGAGACCTTACTTGGCTTTTAGGCTGGCCTTTTTGCCTTTCTTTCACCTCCTCTGAAGATTAAGAGCCTCATTGCAGCTGGAGATGGGACACATAAGTTGCCTGAAAGTGTCAAGCTTTACCAAACCGAGTCTGAGGTTCATATACACCTGGTTAAGCTAACTGCCAGGTGCTGTGTCTGGAAGGAATTTCTTGCCTGACTTTGCAGAATGGAGGATTTTCCCCTTCCTGGCCTCATCTATGTGCTATAATTTAGGGAATTCCCTGATGTTGCCAGGGCTCAACACATCTTTGTTGTTCCCTTATGGCATGACATTGCTCCAGTCACTTGAAGAAACTCCAACACCAAAGTTCTGGTATTTTTTGGTACATATTGGTATGGACTTTATGGACATACTGGGTATTGTAAGATCACCTGTAGCAGGAAGAAGAGAGACTTGGTGACTCAGATGGTCCCTTCAAGGAGCAAGTTCTTATGAGTTTTGCTGGGGGATTTATAGTGGTGTCCATGGCTTGTCTCTTCACTCTTTAAACTGAATGATGACAAAACATAGGCTCAAACACTCTTCTTCAGCAAGTGCCAAGGACCTTCCTCAGCTGGTTATTTAAAACAGATGACTCTGATTTTTGGAGAGAAGAGATTTTAGCTGTGTAAATTTATTGTGAGGATACTTTTAAAACTTAGTTAATTCTAATTTTTTTCCTCATTAAATCAGCTCCATGTCCTTTAAGAAGTATTTGGTTGTATATTACAATTTATTAATACTCTTGTTAATTATTTAAATTACAGCTATGTTCAAAAAGTTTGAGATGCATTATGGAAATAGAGGCAGACCCTGCATTAAAGGCCTTATTCTGAAATAAAGGAGGTGGAGAGGAAAAGAGCTCTTTATATAAACATCTTCTTGAGATATAAATAGCACTCTTAGCAGTGTCATGAAAGATTACAGGAGCTACAACACCACTGTAAAACGTAGGTGATGTTTTTAATCCATCTGACGCTTTAGCAGGAACCAGACTAGCATTTGACACTTTACATCTTGCTTGATGGGGCACATGAACCTCCTTCTGGACATGAAGTACAACTTAATGGGAGGTGTACCCCTAAGACAAATGGGGAAATGTGCACAACTGTTTATCTCCAGTTGTTGGTGTATAGCGAAGTATGCTATTAATAGAGCTGGTCACTTATTGTTGGTTACCTGTTTTATAGGAACTGCCACAATGGTGTTCTTGGCAGGTTACAGACAATTCATTTTCTGAGGAAAGTTATAATCTACCTATTTTAGCACAAATGTGGCATTCAAACATCTCAGAAAGTTATCTAAAATATTTTATGGTAACATTTCACCATTCCCATCTGTAGAAGCTGGAAAAGCAAAATTTTATCACTAAATACAAAATTCATCAGATTTGGTGAAAGGTCATAATAGAGTTTTCCAGCATTAGATGATAGGCAGCCAGCAAATACAGTGACTTGTTGAGCATACATAACTTTGAAATTAAAGCAATCTGGGTGAGGGAGCTAATATCTTATTTGGGATACCCAGACCACACGTCCTCCCTGAATGATAATGTGTCAGTCAGTGTGCACTCACAGCCTCTTCTTTTCTCCTAAGGGGTGTAATACACACTGTAACTGTCTGTGTAGCGTCCTTAAAACAGGAGAGAGGATTCAACTCATCTGCTTTAGTCATCAAACTTTAAACTTGACTTTTCTCAATTCAGACATGAACCAAGGTGCATATGGTGGCAGCATAGTCATCTTTCTAGCAAATAGACACACAAATGGTTTGGTGTTTGGAGGAAAGGGGGACACAGGTACCTCAGGGAGGAAACTAAAGTTTGGTGGGATGCAGATGGGATCTGTAAGACCCTCCGATGCCAGTGGAGAGAAATTCACTCCTCCAGAGGTTCCTCTGGGAGTGTAGACTAAATTAGATACTCTGGAACATTTTCTGGAAGACCCTTACCTCTCCAGAGGCTGTAGGTGCAGTCTAAGGACCTCAGCCTATTCACCTGGCCACGCAAGTTTAGAAGACACCAGATAGCATAAAGTACCCAGAGGATGTAAACTGGAGGGTGTCCAAAGTCAAAAGGCCAGTCATAGATGGGTTCCATGACAGCCTTGATCCTCTCCTATGGTACACATATGTTACAGACAGCAGATTAGTGCAAAGATGTTCTAGTGGAGTCAACTGGACACTTACTAAGGACAAACTGGAGAAATTAATAGCCTCCCCATAGAGAAAAATGCCCTCCATTCAGGGGGAGGACAGTAAAAAGAGTACTTTCACCTCATTTATAAGCTCTAACAAGCATCATTAGTGTCAGAATAAGTAAGATTAAGAAATTGTGAAGGAGTCCAAATAAAAGATAAATGCCTTCAACATTTAAATTCATCCATAGGTTATGTCTCAACTTTTTTCTTCAGGTCTCATGTTCTTAACAGATTGCCCACTTTTTTTCATGCCTCTTATTCATTTGGACTAATAAAATGTTATCTCTTTCTAAAACCCATAGTTTTCATGTATACTGAGACCATCACAGCCACAACATTACTGATGTATTTGTATAACTCCTCTGCTCACAGAACTGTGGAGTTTTGATCCTTCACAAAAGCTCTTTCTAACCTCTGGATTTGTAATCTCTTTGATGACAGAGGAAGGACTGACAACAGCCAAAGCCCACACGCTTGTAGAGGCAGAACAAGCCTTTGTCACTGTACACACCTCTTTTATTACACAAGTAAATGGTACAGGACAGAGATACATAAATCATCAGTACAGCTTAAATATATGTAGGTGTAGGAACATGGTCTAACAATGAGTTGGAAGGTATCAGCAAATTCAAGTGATTTGACAATACTCATTCCCAGTTCACTGGAGCTTCCTGAACTAGTCAGTAGAAAATAAGTAATTCCTGGCACACACCAGAAGGATGTGCTGCCATCCAGTGAGATGTGGACAGACTGGAGAGGTGGAAAAAGGCAAACCTAATGAAGTTCGACAAGGGTAAGTGTAGAGTCCTACATCTGGGGAGGAACACCACTATATACCAGTACAGGTTAGGGGTAGACCCACTGGGAAGGAGCTTCATGGACAGGGACCTTGGTGTCCTGGTGGACAGTAAGTTCTCCATGGAACAGCAATGTGCCCTTGTGGCCAGGAAGGCCAATGGTGTCCTGGGGTGCATAAAGAAGAGCATGGCCAACAGGTCAAGGGAGGTTCTGCTCCCCCTCTACTCTGCACTACATTTGGAGTACTGTGTTCAGTTCTGGGCTCCCCATTTCAAGAGGCACAGGGAAATACTAGAGAGAGTCCAACAGAGAGCTTCAAAGATGATAAAGGGACTGGAACATCTCTCTCATGAGGAAAGGATGATACCCTTGGGGATGTTTTGCCTGGAAAAGAGAAGACTGAGAGGGGATCTTATTAATCTTTACAAATATCTGAAAGATGTGTGTCAAGCAGAAGGGGCCAATCTCTTTTCAGTTGCGTCCTGTGATAGGATGAGAGGTAAAGGTAGCAAGGTGAAACACAGGAAGTTCCACCTCAACATGAGGAAAAGCTTCATCACCATGGAAGGGACAGAGCCTGGAACAGCCGGCCCAGAGAGGTTGTGGAGTCTCTGTCTCTGGAGACTTTCAAGCCCCACCTGGATCTGTTCCTGTGTGGCCTGCCCTGGGTGTTCCTGCGCTGGCAGGGAGATTTGACTCTATCTCCAGAGGTCCCTTCCAACCCCTACCATGCTATGATTCTATGGTACATCATTCAGCACAGACATGAAGCAAAAGTTAAGATATAGATCTGGACATAACTTACTACAAAGACCCAAGGTTCTGGCAAGATTTAACCTGTTTCGAAATTTGAAGACAAAACATAAACTTCTCAAATTTGGAAGTTTCATTTCTGATGATTTGTATCTACACAGAAAAAGACAGTAGGGTGAATTTGAAGTTAGGTTTGCCTCTCTTTTTTTTTTTTTTAAAAAAACACCTAGAGATNNNGACAGATTGCAGTGATATTAGCAAAGTTTTGATTTTTCTTGATAATTTTTGAAACACCTAGAGATACAGTCTGGTTCAGAGTTCTTAGCACTTCATAAACCAGCATGAAAAGACTCTAAGAGTCCTGAAACTCAAGACAAGCAATGCTGCTTAATGCCTGGGAGACATGGTGCAATGGTGTCCAGGCATGAGGTTAACCAGGCTGTCTAGCAAGTCTATGGTGGAACACCTCTGGCTGGACACACAACAACCTACTCCACCTTGCAGTCATGTGCTCTTTGAAACTTCACTATCTGAGCAACTTTGCTGGCCTTTCCTTCTCGCAGTCTATCTGCTACCACTTCAGAATGATGGGACCTCAGCTTCACCTAACCCAGGAAAAAAAGCAGACAAAACCAACAGATTCTAGCCAATGTAACTGCTACCATAACTAAACAAATGGGAACCAAAGCAAAGACAGGCTGAGGGTGAGATTCAAAGAGCAAGGTCATTTTCAGTGTGGAATGATTCTACATTTTCTCTTCTCCACTGTTCTATTTGTTTAAGTGTTTTTATCGGCTAGATTCTCACTGTAATTATTTGGTGGAAACACAGGAAAGCTGGAAAAAATGTCATGTTCTACAATGTGCAGTCACTCCATAACCACTTCTTCTGAGGTGCTGGAAAACTGTGACCTCATGACAAACTTTATCAAATATTCAGTCAGTCAGGAGCCAGTAAAAGTAGCGGTATCTAAACCACTGAAAAAAAAGAACAATTCAAGACAGTGAGAACTACTATTGCTTGAGGAGAACTCAAATTAAGTCAATTCATAAACCTAGACATTCTTATTAAACTGCCTAAACTAACACATCTTGCTATTTCTAGCATTCCAGTACAGTATATATATCCTAAACCACAAGGCATAAAGGATGGGGTTTCTAACCTCATTGGCAGCATGTTTTTTATAACACCATACAGTTCATAAAAAGCTTGGCGTGCATTTCTGGATTCATTTATATCCATTAGAGAAGACCAGATGAGCTTGACAGTTTTATTTTCACTTGAAGATCTCTCAGTACTGCAGGCTGTCCTCAAGGCATTAGACCCCAGAAACAACAGAAATATTGCTCAGAAACAGGAATCAGAAGGTCCATTGACCATAATGGGAAATAATGGTGTAAAAATAGCACAGAATTTGCATGGAGAGAATATGCAAACTAAAACTACAATTTATCTGTTGGCCCAGGGGGCATAAAGTTTAATACTCCCACACAATTTCAGTGACCTTTGGATTAAGGGTCCTGCTTGTCTTCTCAAGACCTCCAGCACAATTTCTTCAAACCTCAGAGTCAGTCTAGGTTTGCACCCATGAAGTTGTGCATCAAACTCTCTTTGTTCTTTTCCTACTGACTGCACCCCCTTCATATATGGCTCCACATAGAAACTACATTAAGTGGTGGATCTTTCATGCCTTTGTTGCTCTGATCCGTAATTTAATTCTGAGGCATTCAGAAATCTCTGAAGTACCTCCTGGTATGCTGGGATAGAGAGAAGAATGCAAAATCAACTTTATTAGTCATTGCAGTTTCCACAGGAAGAGAGTACTATGTTTCTGGGGAGAATAAAACCAATTTCTAAAAGGATGCATTAGCAAAGCGGTTTTAAAGACATTTTTTAACAGACAAGATCTTGATGCTGTGCTTTCACTGGGTCATGCCTTGCATTACTACAGGCATCCCCATTGACTCCAGTGGGAGTATGCAGAGTACAGTCTCTTCAATGTAAATGTCAGAATCTGGTAACTTAGGCTTAGTCTGTGGTTGTTAGGTTTGTTATTAAAATCAAGAAGACTTTTCATGCTAGACTGGAAACCTTACTGAACTTTCCTCTCAATTTTAGAGTCTTCTGTTCTTCATTCTCATTCCAAGATAACAGTGTCAAATAAATGGATTTTACATGACAGATCTGCTGATCAACAGCCCTTCATTCAGGTTAGAAACAGAAAATAAGTCAGATTCTGAGCTGATTATAAAAGCACATCAATGAGAAGTAGTCAATGGAGATATAGCAATTTAGAGTCACTGCAATTCTGGCCCAATGATTGTAATTTTCTAAGGGTATGTGATTTCTTGTGATAATATGACTATGAGAGTTCTATTGACTTCAGTGTTGTCTGGATTCTGCCTTCTCTCTTTAAAAAATGCACTTTTCAGATAGACTTTAATACTTTGGATATAATAAGACTTCTGCAATTGTAAGGAAATTCCTGAGCTCATATAATCCATTACCAGGAAAGGATCAGTCTTACATAAAATAGGACTCATTATAGGAATCATTAATCTTCCTGAGTTTTTGGCTACTCTTAAAGTTTGCATCAATTTGTGCATTTCAGTCTGACTTTCCCAAAAACATCATATGTACTCAACCTATATACACTATCTTGATAATTTTGCTATTGATCTCCTAGAGGTTTTCTTCCATAGTCATCCCACAAAGCCACAGGAAAGTTCAAATCCCTATTTTGCCTTTGATGTCAATACATTGATAAGCAGAAAAGACAGGTACTAAGACCTTTGTAGCAATGAGTTAATAAAAAAACCAAACCAAAACAAAAAAGGGCCAGAGAAACTCACTTCAAAATGACTGCACAGGCTACAGTGACTATCATGATGTGTACAAAGTTCATGGAAAAGGGATTTGCAGGTCCTAGAGTCTTAGGGGACATGAAAAGAAAGCAGGCACTCAGCCCACTTTAGTGCTTTTATGAATCCTATCCACATCTATATGAACCTGGATACTTTAAAAGAATTGTCTTCCAGGAAGAGATATTTGACTTCAGTGGGCAATGGTTTACAAGAAAGAGGTAAACCTTTAATTTTTTTTTCCACTCCTGGCCTTTCATTCTGGTCTTATATTAAGTTTTTGTACCCCAAGAAGTGAAGTCACCACAGGGGCTGCTGAGCAAGTGGCTGAAAATTATAGACACTCTAAAATAAAATCATCTTCAGGCATTCAGGGACAAAACTAAACTGGGAGGTAAGACCTGAGATTATAGAGTCAGCATCTCTGTTAATGCAGATTTTGGGCAGTCCTACCAACCTACAGGGAGCCCCATGACTGTCAATAGCTCAGGTCTAGCCAGGGCATACTTGACAGGGAAGATCCAACCTGCGCCTTGCTGGCAGTGATAGATACTTCAGAAGATTAACATCAAAGGCACATCTTGCCATAGTTTTCCTTTGAATTAAGAACCCTAAAATATTATGCAAGCCAAAGGCCTCCTTTGGATCTGTCTTATATCAATATAAGTGAAAACTACCCTGATGGTAGATCAGAATCAAACCCTTTCTGTAAACAACATTCTTGAAAGTCAGCTTTCTCTTGGGCAGAATTGTATCATCATGTTTGTTTGGCTTTAACCCTCCTGTCATAAGCAATAAACTTATTGAAGTGGGAATTGAGAGTGTGCACCCAGTAATGACCTCATGTTTGATGCTCTAGCATTGACTAGCCTGATGGGTAAAACTTCTCAGAACAGGAATGGCCTCTTAGAGGAGGTCAGGAATTGCAAATAGGACAAACACCACATAGCAAGGGGATGTCAGCGCTAGGCTCTCTAACCAGTTTTAGTGCAGATGACCTTGTTAAGTCACACCTTGCTATAAAGGTAATCAGGAGGTTAGATTTGCAGATCCCTAGGCTCTCTCTCTCACAGAGATGTAGGCCCCAGTATCAAAAACTTATGCTTCTTGACAATAGATGTTCATTTTCACAGGCCCTTTGATAACAGTTCACAAGACCAGAAGGTTGTATCAGCTGGTAGTTTGAAAACTCTTTGGTTAAATCACCATCCCGTGACACAGCTGAGGCTTCTAAGTACTGCTGTGATGAAGAACAGATAAATAACTGGTATGGGGAAAGGAGAAGAGCCATTGATAACCAAGTGACATGGCTTCTATTGAGCTTTCATTTACCTCCATCGTTTCAGCATGCTGATGCTTTAAATGCCATTTGGGGACAGGGACAGTCTTTTATTAGGTTTTCTCAATAAATAACTGAAAAAGAAAAAAGGTGGGGAGGAGGCAACAGAAATAGGTATCAACTTTTTTTCCTCTATCTCCACTTATTTCACTCTACATAAGCCTTAAATTGCTCAGGACAAAAGTCTTCCCATTGGATGTCCCAGGACATCAAAATGTCTCATTTCTCTGCTAAGGTAGAAAAAAAAGTAAGAGTACACATGTATGGGTAGGGGATTTGAAAACAAAATGAATAATCCGAGGTAACTCTGGAGCAAAATTAAAAACAAATAAATAAATATTTACCTGGTTTTGCTTTCAAGGTAGGAGCATTGCCAAGGAGAGCAAGTTTGCTCACAGTTCTGTGTGGGGTGTTCCTGGATTTTGCACTACAGAAACACAGCAAACAGAAAGCATCAAGAGAAACAGGCTCCCACCCCAGGCCCACATTCCTCTTTCCCTGTAAACCCTTCAATTAAAATGCCCCTATCTTGAAAGCACAGAGCTCATTTTGAGGTCCTCACTGGAGAGCTCAGATCTCCCTTTGCCTTCTCCCCAAAAGGTTTGCTTTAAATAAATAATGATGTGCTGTAAATAAATCCAGGATTGTTTTCCCTGGAAAGATTTCTGAGGAGCCTGGGCAAGAGCAGAATGAATGTGGAGGAGTGTTTCAAACCAGAAGGAAAAGATATGCAGAGTTTTAGCTAACTTGTACCACTAAATCAAAGGGACAGATCTAAAAGGCCTAGGAGGAACATTGTGCACAGCAGCAAAACCTCTCCTTGTAGGTGTTATTCCCACCAGTTGCTCCATTAGCCTCCCCTCCCGATGCCTGAGTACGCCCTGCTGTATGAGGATATACGCGGAGCTGTTGGGGATTGTGTTTGCTTAATAACATCGATTGGTTTTAATTATCTGGCTGCCGTTAGGTAGCTCTGCCTTAGTGTCAGACAGCCCCCAGAGATGTAGGGCTGACGCCTCACAGCCCAGTCAGCTGAAGACACATTCCCCCAGTGCTGGTGGCAATGACACAGCTACCAGAGGAACTAATACCAAACAGCATCTGAAAGCAATAAAGCAAATGAAAACTGCGGGGAAGCGTAAGCTGCAGGAGTCCTGGTGGGAGCAGCCAACATATTTGGTTATATGGAGAGAATTCATTACCAGCCATTTTTATCCTGAAAGCCATCCCAGACTTGGAGATAAGGTTCCTGTTGAGATATTTCCTTGTCATTTGTAGCTTTTGATCTTTAATTTTCATCTTCATTTCTATTCAGTTGCTCTCAGACACCAGATTCTTCCCTTCCCCCTCTTACCAATGACTATGCAATAGCAAGCTGGTTGGGAGTCGGAGTTTTTACTGCTACAATGAACATCCACAGCCACTCCAAATATCTCCATTCCTGTAGCAAAAGGACATGTGTTTTCCTCCTGACGATGCACAGACAGTTCTCAACACATGTTGGCAGGACAGAGACTCAAAATACACCATAGAAATGTCCATTGTATGAGGGCAGCAGGAATGGTAGACTGGTGCCCAATCCCATAGTAAAATGTCCTGAAAAGCAGACCCTGGACACTTTTAATTTCACTGAGAGCACCCCACAAGCCTTCCTTAGAGTCTGATTCATGGGAGAATTGAAACCTGAAAATACTTAGTACAATGAGACACAAAAGTTTCTGAAATGCAAGCCCATTATTTCCAAAAAGTCCACCAAGCAATGTCAGGCAGAAGAAGCAATGGCAACAAAAAGTATGGAACATACCTGAAAATTCACATCTTGTGAGCGCAAATAAGATTGCAGCAAGCTATTGTTTGTATTTAGACCCATATTAGCTCTGAATACTTTTGTAGCTCAAGTAAGAGAATGAATACAGGCTCACCTTACTTGTCTGAACACAAAACTCCTTTAGGTGGTTTGCTCTATTTAATGGCCAGGAAGGCATATCTGACACTGTGAAGAATATAAATGCATCCCCCTTCAGCTTTTTGCAAGTTCCACAAGTCCACTATTACCCTGAACTAGAGGCCAGCTTCATTTCTGCTCTTAGGAAAAGAACTGATCTCTGACTTCAGAAAAGTGTCGTCTTCAGCCCATTTACCTCAATCTCTCCCAGTGGAAGAGACGTGTTCAGGTGTCCTATTTTTCCTTTCCATTTGCTGCTCGGGTAGGCAACCATCCTGAGCATGTTGGTCTCCCTGATGTTTGGCCATGGATGTCAAAGGTAGATATCCCTTCTGCCATGCCACTGTCATTTTGCTGCATTGAGCCGCAGCCAGGCCAGTAATGGACTTGATGAGTCTAACCCCAAAGATACTTAAAGGGAATTTGTATTCAGGGAAGTCTGAAGCCTTGGGAAGGATACCAAACCCCTCTCTATGGAGCAGGATTTAACAGATTGAAAATCTTCCATACACTTCAAGGTTTTCTGCTTCATTCCCAGGGATGCTTTGCAAGCATGTCAACTCTAATTAAATCATTCAAAATAATTACATTGTTTTTGAAAACTATCTGTCAAATATATACATATATATACAATTTGCAACTTTCATGATCACAGTAATATATCAAGTGTCTGAAAGTCATTGAGTCCCACATCTCATTGGCTTCAGTATAAATTGTTTTATTCTGTTCAATTGGGTTATAAAACCTTGGCCACCTAGTGAATCTGGTAGTGGCTATAAATCTCTGCAGCTGGGAAACTGGAAGGCAGCCCTGCCTACCTTACAATGAGAAGAAACCCTGTTTCCCATTCCAATTCAGCAGTGCCTGCAGAGTATAAAGACCTTCCTGAGCAAACCCCTTCAAAAATAGCAATAAAGAACCAAGGGGAGCCCGAGGAAGAACACGTAATTATAGATGTTATTTGGAGGGCTCTGCTGTATTTTGAAGGACATTTTGAAAGCCACAGCAGTGATCGGACAGGATTTTTGCTCTGTGAGAGTTTGCAGGCATCCTGCTGCAAGGTATATTGACAGGACACATGCAGCACTGCCACACTACTGACGAGCTATATCACTTTGTTGTACCCACTGCTTGTATGGCTCTTAGAAACCCAGTGAGCTACAGTGAATGTTGCTGAACATCCATTTCCCAGAGCTATTGAAATAGGATTTTTTTTCTTTNGTGAATGGCCAGTGAATAAAACAATCCTGACGGAAGAAAGCCAGCCAATTCCTGGCTTCTGTGTTAGGGCTGAATAAAGAGGATCAACTCACACAGTAGACAGAAAGGATACAACATACTTGTGATAAACTGGTTGTCTTTTATGCCATTTTCTATTAACTTCCATGTTTTCTGTTTGTCTTCCTTCAAAAAATTATTATAAAACCTTGAGACTATCTCTAAGACCAAACTAATGCCTTGGTAGTTGCCCAGAACATCTTGTCTTCTCCCTGCTTTTCTTATATAACCATGCAGCCCAAATCCTATTTTCCAGTTACATGAGCTACCCATGACTGAATGAATGCATCATTGCTACTGGACTAGCCAATTCACATCCTTCTTCTTCCAGAATTTGGGGACAGAGACTATCTGTCTCAAAGTCTTCCTTCCTCCTACATATGGTTGTTCCCATTTCTATGGCCTCATCCTCATTTGCTTTCACTTACAAATTCACCCATGTCCTTAATAAAAATGAAGGTGATGCTGTCATGAGCAGTTGAGCCTGAGATCTAACACTGCACAGGCTGCAAGGCGAAGAACCTGCCTCTCTCCTCCCTCATCTCCTCATGTTCCTAATTATTACTGGTATCAACCTGGGTACTTGTGGAGCAGTTTCCTAAGCCAATTCAACTTGCTAAAATGGCAGAAAAACTGGCCATGTGCTTTGCTAGGGTAGGCTACTGATGGGTTAAGGAGCTGGCACAAGACATGGAGTGAGGCCTCCTGACTGAGAAGGGGAGATGGGAAAGCATAACAGAGTCTCTGCTTACTGGCAGAGATAAGTAATCTCTTAAGCCTTCTTGCCCCATCTCACTGAACTGCACCCTGAGGCAAAGCATTTGTTCAGTTTTGGTGCCATATTTTTAATCCCCTTGCTCTTATTGAGTTGTTCTCTCCTATTCCTCTAGCTGAAAAACTTTCTGGTTTTGATTTTAATTTCCTCTGCAAGGTTTAACTCAGCTTGTCAGCTGACAGTTCTCACAAACCCTTTATGCTTTCTGACTTCTAAGACGTGGCTTCTTTTGCTGGTCAGGTCTGTTTTTCAGCCCTTGTAACCTTTCACTCTGCCTGCGCCAAATATCCTGTTTGAAGTGAATCTTGCACTTCATTCAGTCTGGAGCCTTATTCTACAATATTGGTCCCTAGCCTGAGCAGGGTACAAGAACAAAGGCGGTTTTCCCACTCTTGCCTGAAAAGTATTGTGCACATCTCCATGCAAGAGTCCTGGATCTCTTCAACCCCACTGGTTTTACATCTCATTCCTCTAATTTATTTAAAATTGCCCCACTGAACCTCAGTTACAGATCCTTTTATTTAATACTTTAACTTCATTTACATGGATTCATCTCATGATCACAGAGCCAAAGAAATTCTTTTCTCTAGAGATCTCACAATCTAAAAAAAAAAAAATCTAAAATCTCATCATCTTGTATTTGTTCTGGAACTTATTAGTGAGCAGGTCATCCCACACTCAGGACTGCATGGGCCTTTCTTGGTAGCATTTATTTTCCAGTACATATGTCCAGAATTAATTCTTCCCATAATACAGTTCTCACTTGTATATATAATGCTCTCTCTCTATATATATATACACATTATACATACATACACACACACATATACATATGTATATAAAAAAGAAAACTTTCCTATAGCCTACAGTCCAGCCTGGGAACATATAACAGTTTTCCAGTACAACTCAGCTTTAATGTCTTTATCCAGCTTACTTTTTCTCACTTTGACCCAAATGTGTTTTGCTCTGCCCATGCAGCCAGTTCTTATTTCTTGGTAGGCTCTCCTACTTTTACCACACAACACTACTTCTCCCTCTAATCTTTTTTTCTCTCTCTCCTGACCAATGTCTATCTCTCATCTCCTGTGTTCCAGATACAACGATATTCTACCATATTTCCATTATCCTTATAATATCTTGTCTTATATCCCGCATTGGTAGTCCAAGTTCCTCCATTTTATTGCTAAGGCCTATTTAATCACTAGACAAATGTCAATATATTTTTTCCACCTGTATTAGACAAAATCTACTTATTATCAAGTTGGCTATTTTATTATTGCTTACAGCAATAATTTTTCCTTTCTGCAGAATCCATTCTACTGTCTCACATCCCAGCACACACCATTTTTTCCCTTACACGCTGAATCTCCTCTTCCTCTGTGCTGAATCCAGGTGTAAGGATCACACAGATGACTCCCAAACTCACTTCCTCATTTCTCATTTTCAATTTCTTATTTCAGTTTCTCATGAGAGCTTCACAGATGCTAGTTGTAATCCTACAATACGTCCCTGTTCACTGAGGTGAAATCAGTTAGATGAATCTCTTTTTCATTACTAATCCACCATAAGTAGCTGCCTCAAAACCATTGTTCCTGATGAACAGTTGAATTACTTGCTGGCCTCCATATAATGACTTCACCTACCTTTACCAAAGGCTGAAAGACTCATCCAAGAGTAATTTCTTTGAATGTCTTTCCCAAGTGAGCATAATTATCCTTGCTTCCCCTCACATCCTCTGGGGACTTAGCTTCCCAAATCATGTTGTACTCCCCACTCTTTTCTGGACCCTTCTCAATATGTCAGTCTGCTCTTCTTGTCAAGGACTGTCCTGTCTCCTGTCTTTCTGGAACTGGTATGAATCAACAGTGCTCTTTCTCACAGATGAGTGCATACTATCATGCATACATACTATCATGCATACTATCATACTATGCATAATCTATCCATTCTCCCATGTATTTTAACCTTTTGCGTCTTTGTAGACTCTTTGGTCCCTGGGTAGCTCAATTTGTTCTTCTTTTCTTGTTGAACTACTTGTTCTTCCGTTTTCTGATGGTTTCTTCTCCCCTTTGTGCAATGCAGTGGATCTCTTCCTCGGCCCTGTTGCTCCTCTGCTAGTCTTTTATTCTACCTTACTTCTTATATTTATTTCAACAAGTCACTCCAATTAACCAGTAGTTTACCATTCAAGGTGCCTTGTCCAGCAGATGTCTGAAAGACCTGAGCTGTCCATGGATCTCCTGCAAGCCGTCAGTTTCCCTGCTGAACTCCACTGTTGTCTCCAATGACACCCCTAGATTTTCTACCTCCTCTTCTTTGAGGAAGACAAGTGCCATGCATAACTGGCCTGATATTTCTAAAATAAGATACATCAGTATCTTCTGCATTCACTGATCTCACCATGTCTTTGGCTCACTTCTATTTCTGCTACATTTACCCATTATTAAAGAAAAATGGACGGACATGTTGAGCTTTCTATTAAACCCCCCATGCTTATGGATCCTAACAAGTGACAAAACTAGTGCAGGGCATGGTAACATCACCTGGCATTTTGCATTTAATATGATGTCTCTCCTCCTGAGCTGATGTAATAAGTGTGATAGATCAAATCCCTTTACCTAGATCTAACAAAAAAATATAGCTCAGGATCTACTAAGGGTTGACCAACAGTTCCTGCATGAATAAGCAACCTTGTCCTACATCATCTGCATGGACAACGAGCATGAGGAGCCTTAGTTTCTCCTCCAATGTGTCTGCCATATGAGGATAACTGGTGAAAGTCAGGTTCTCCTCTCCCTCCACTCTGCCCTATTGAGACCACATCTGGGGTATTGTGTTCAGTTCTGGGCTCCTCAGTTCAAGATAGACAGAGGCTACAAAGACGATTAAGGGACTGGAACATCTCTCTCATGAGTAAAGGCTGAGGGCCCTGGGGCTGTTGAGCCTGGAACAGAGAAGACTGAGAGGGGATCTTTTTAATATTTACAAATATCTGAAGGGTGGGTGTTGAGTAGAAGGGACCAGACTCTTTTCAGTGGTGCCCTGTGGTAGGACAAGAAATAATGGTCATAAGCTGGAACACGGGAAGTTTCACCTCAACATGAGGTGAAACATTTCCTGTGAGGGTGATGGAGCACTGGAACAGGCTGCCCAGAGATGTTGTGGAGTCTCCTTCTCCAGAGCCTTTCAAAACCTGCCTGAATCTGTTCCCTCGTGTCCTGCCCTGAATGTTCCTGCTCTGGCAGAGGGGTTGGACTTGATCTCTGGAGGTCCCTTCCAACCTCTACCATTGTATGATTCTATGATTTCTTCCTTCTAGTAATTGAAGGAACCAGGGATCACACTGTGTCTTTTGGAATTATAATCTGGTTTCATCAATGAAGCATGAGAGGCAAAGTTACATACTGCTCATACCTTAGGGCCTGGGTTGGAACCACAGTTATGGTGTTATTAAAAAATCTTCCAATGAACAGCAGAGATCTGGCTTCTAGGTGGTCTAAACCTAGGTTCTGGTTTTGGTATCTGTAGGACAAGTTACTATGCAGAGTTTCTAGTGTTTATTAAGGATTCTACTCACACTGGCTCTTCTATTGTCACTGCTGTCTCTTTTATCTCAAGCATCCGTTTTCCAAAAACTTGTAGGCACTTAATATCACTGAGATCCTCAAAAAATTAGTTAAAATTGGCTACGTGGTGGAACAATTATTTAGGAAAAACATCAAACACACCCGACACATAAAAATCCCAACTATGTTACAAAACCAGGCAAAACCAAAGTATTAATATGTATTCATCTTTAGCTAAGCACTGACAGCAGAGCAATGTATTAACTTTGCCAGTCTTATTTTCTCTTGAATGGTTTTCCTTTTATCCCCCGTGGTGTTTAAGGTCTTACAAAAGAAATACAAATGATCATTGGAAATGAATAGCTGGTTGTGCATGGGTGTTGGGAGAGTGCTGAAAATGGGTTTTCACTCTGCATTCAGTGAGAAAGTGAATCACTCCCACACAAAGCTAAAGCCTCGAATGCGAGGGGAGAGAATGAAAGCAGGATGTGATTCTCAGATGACATTTGGTGCTGTTTATCTAGTGGAACAGTGCATAGATGCGGTGTAGAGGAAACACAGCATCTCACTGCTGGGGAGCAATTTCATTCAATTTGAAGTGATCTATTAGCTCTTGGATCCTTTAAGAAAGTGGGGAGTAACATAAAAAGAGGCAGAAAAGGAGAAGAAAAAGTAGAAGGAGTCACAGGGCCAGTCTGAAGGCTCTGGGAAATTGTGGAGAGGCAAAAGTCTGGGTTTAACAGGCTGTTGTCTGCCTGTTGCATGCCCCAGCTATGCTTCTAAAGATGATTTAATCCCTCTTTTAACTTTATATAGAAATCTCAATCTTCCATAAAAGTAAAGTCCCAGAGATGGAGATAATGGATCCAGGAACTAACCAGAGGCTCTGTGGCCATATGGGGTTAAAATCTACCTCATTATTTCACTTAAAGTGGGGATGGGCTTAAAGCACAGTCAGCTGTGTGCAGTGGGTGTGTGCAAATTTAGCCCCTCTGAAAAAGGAAAGTGGGTTTAAGCTCTGCAGAGCAGATGCACTGGAGGTAATCACTTTCTTTCATCGTACCCTTCCTCTGTCCAGCTTCTCTGATTCATGCCCACACTTTGTTGGTGCCTCCAACACCCCCCAGCTGGCCAGGAAGGCCCTCCATGTAACTCACTCATCATTAATTTGGAGTCTCATACTATCAGTATGTAAATTCTGGTTGCTCTTGTATTCAAACTCCAGCTGATGCACATCAGTGAAGCTTCATTGGTTTAATTTCTACCAGTTCAGCCAAGTCGCTCCAAGAGAAATGAAAATTATTAGCCTCACTTAGCTCATAATTTCTCAGAAACTACTCCCCATGTTCCTCCACTTCAGGAACATTGGAAGAGCAATGACTCAAAAGCAAAAGAAACCTGTCCTTGAAGCTAGATCTTCCAGCAGCTGGAAAAATAGCAGACAGAGCTGAGGAGTTTTAGAAGTTATGTCTACCTATTCTTGTTCATCTCCCTGTTCACCCTGCCCAAGGTCATAGAAATACAACTAATGGGACTTCTGAGATGGTGCTCAGTATGGAGACAGGGGAGAAAAATGCTGTCTTACTCAGGAAGAAAGTAACTCTCCAATAAAGGTTTAGTGTGGTGCTACTGTCATTGATGTACTCTTCCAGGCAATGTGGCACTGTCTAGAAATGAGGTACTATTGGCTTTTGGTAGCTCTTCTCCAGGGAAGCAGTAGTCATCATAGCATGAGTTTCTACAACATGTTTTCAAGGTGTGAACACTCCCTTAAAATGATGCTGAAGGGTACAGCAAAATGGAAGAAGGTGACATGCCCAAAAACCTGCCATCTGCCCAGTGGGGAAGCCCAGAGGGAGACATATCTTTCATACGACTAATATCTTCTACAGGTGGGTCCATGTCCTCTGTCCCTACTACACTGAGTGGTCATTGGCTCTGCTTCATGGAGGGGAAATGTGTTTGAAAATCTGATTTTCTGATTTCAGTGCTATGTCACAGCTGAGCTATGGACTGGTTGAGACCCCACTGAAGTGTGGGGTTCTGGGATTACATATACCCTGGCAGAGTGTCCCCAGTGCCACCCCACCTCACCCAGGCTGGATACACATCAGTGCACCTTCTCCGGTTCTGCATTCACTCTAGCAGTAATGAGCTATCCATGCTGCCTGCTCCATCACAAAATCAATTCCATCCTCACAGAAAACAGCACACATGCAGAGTCTAGCTCCAGCATTCCTGCAACTCCTGTTTGAATTAAGCACTTCTTTTAATTTGTAGGAGATTTCAGACTTCATCTGTCATTGGAGTTTCATAGAGCATAATTACTATTTCTTAATTCTCTTTTTGTACTGGTGTAGTGAATATTTATAGGCAGTTTGTCAAAGTTATATACAGCATCTCTCCTGGACAGCGAGAAAAACTATCCAGCAGCCTGCTTAAAAAAACAGTGATTTGAAAGGACTGACAAAGGTGTTTCTGCTGGGTCAGAGTGAGAACAGGCACAAAAGCGTATCACTTTTCCTCCTTTTTTTTTTTTTGGTGGCTGTTTCTGTGTGGTGGCTTATTATCAATTGTAAATTACAGGCGGTGGAGAAAGGGACATGACTGACAAAGTTCAGAAACAGCATCTGCTGAAGAAAAACAAATGAGGTGGGGGGCAAAGCAGGAAAAAACAGATGAAACACTGTAATTGCTTGGCAACAAGTTGCTATTGTAATTTAGAAAATTGGAAGCATCCGTTCTCAAACAGTTCAAGCTTTATTTCGTTTCTTCTTTATTTTTGACTGCAGCTCTTGTTTTGCGATCAGCTGTGTCCTCCTGTAGGATTACTGGCTCTCCCTCACACGGATCAGTAATGGACCCCTCGTGTTTGGTTATGGGCCATCGAAGAAAGCATTTTGCAATTGTTTCGCAGTGCAGTCATTTAACAAGATTAGAGATAATTTGCCCCTTGGAATGCAAAACTGTTTCTACAGGTGCTTAAGCTTCCTGGCTTTTGGATTAGAGGCCTCATTTTGTTTTGTGCCATTGCATTCAGCGAGGTCTCCAAGGACTGTAAATAAATGAACAGCTACCCTCTGCAGCTGTGAAACTAATTTTCCAGCCTGAGCTACGAGAGTTGCAGCTTACAAAGCTCAGTGGATGCAGATAAATAAGTGCATGCTAATGTATTAAACGTGCTGATTAACTAATACTGGCTGTGCCTGAATACAAGCTACTTGCAACAGGGAGACTCCAGAGAAACAAGCCGGATCAGAGAGGCAGCAGGCTGCTGAACGCAAGCAGGAGGTGCGGGGTCATCAGAGCTGCTAGAGGTGGTAGGAGAGATGGTCCTTCTCCCTGATGCTGGCAGACTTCCTTCACACATTCCTACCTTGTTCTTCCATAGGGGAATGAGTGAATGAGCCCCAAGTTTTGGCCACATCTAGGAGGACGGGAAGTCTAGTAGACGTCCATTGAGATGGGGAACCTCAAGGATGTATGAATGCCATGGACTCCTTCCAAAGGAAAGGAGAGCCAGTGCACACTCCACCAGGGACTCCTGTGCATTGCATCCGGCTCTGGTCTGGCCAAATAGATGTGGTTTCTGGAGCAATTCTCCAAGAAGGTTCACTGATTCCTGGATGGAATTGGATTGTGATTACTAGGGACTGGAGAAAGCCTCATTTATTTGACCTCCCTCATCCTTTTTTTCTTTGCCCCTTCCTTTTCTTACAGTGTTTCCCTTCCTGCTTTGTGTGTAATTTGTTTATTTGAGCTGAGAGAGAAATCTGATTCATTATTTCGAAAGCTTGTTTTCTTTTACCAAAGTTTTTTTGTTTTTGTTTTTGTTTTTTTTTGTTTTTTTTTTAATTCAGTTGTGGGATGAAAATGAAACCTTCTGGACTGATCTTTCTCTGCTCAACCATGTGGCAATTCTCAGTTTGGAAACAGCCTGAGCAAGTCTAACTGGGGCCAGAGACCCTTTCTTCTTCAGACACAGTTGCTGACACCTGACAGGCTGGCCTGGGTCTGGCTTGCTGGGAGGCTAAATTACATGCCTCTGTAACTCCCAGACCTGGGAGGCCCAGGGTGCCAAGCACGCTTCCGAACTGAGGACAATGGGCAAGTGTAGCTCTACTGGGAAATGCTGACAAAGCCCACCAGAAACTCATCCCCTTCCATGGCACACTTTAATCTGGGTGAATCAGCAGCAACTAGGGCAATAAAGGTTTTGTCATGACCAGCCTAAATTTCTCACTGGTAGCAGTAAAAATCCTGCATGGGGTAGAGGATTTGCTTTCCATACCTCTCTGCTTGGTCACAGCACTATGCACTGAACGAACAGATACCCGGGCTCCAGGAAGGTGGAAGACTCCCAAGGGGATGTCTGCAAGTGGAACATACAAAAAAGTCTTTGCTTGCTTGATTTCAGACTGTGGTTGTACTCAGGTTTTTGATGACAAGACAGCAGGATCTGTTACTACTGTAAC
The DNA here is from genome assembly GCA_013399075.1 of Chloroceryle aenea. Classification (NCBI taxonomy): domain Eukaryota; kingdom Metazoa; phylum Chordata; class Aves; order Coraciiformes; family Cerylidae; genus Chloroceryle; species Chloroceryle aenea. Next base: position 706,911 of record VWZY01004402.1, on the reverse strand, counting down.
TACTTGAACCTGTATCTTCTGAAACCTGACGCAAAGCGTGGCTGAGTTAGGTTAAGGGTGTATGACTTCATATGTATGACTCACATAAAGGGTATTCTTCTGCCTAGGTAACTCCTGTCTATCTCTTAAAATATTATGAACAGATATGAACAGTCACCTGTTAAAAGCAACATAGTGTTAAAACAGTGGCAAATTAAAGGTGGAATCCTCCATTCTATCATTTCAGCAAAGCTTTTCTGGCATAAAGTTGAAACGACTGACATACAGAAGAGATTTAGTGAGCATTCTTTCATTCCTGCACTGTTTAATTTCTCTTTAGAACTCGTGAATTTGTGGATGATAAGAGTTTGACACGGAGAAAAGATGATCAGTGCTTTGCAGACCAATCCCAAGATTTAGAAGTTAATTTTTAAGATCTTGCTGTGCCAAAGGTCTTCTGGCTACTCTGAAGAAAATGCTAAAACATTTCAGAGTATTCAGGTGCCCAGGGAACAGAGGACTTGAACTACCAGGGTCTGTGGGCTTATCACAAAAGCACTTCAAAAGTAAATTAGGTGACATTGTTTTTTCACACAGATTTTTATGGTCTTCAGATAGGTAAAAATGAGGAAGAAAGTTTTCTCAGAGGAGCCAAAGTTATGTTCAGCTGCAAGGTGCCACCAAGAGGGAAGGCTCTATTCCAGACTAACCTTTGCTGCTTGCTTGCACCTGCCCCAAGCCATCTACTGGTGGTGAAGTTTTGGTAGGGTTAGTATATTTGGAGTGTAGAGTGCAGTGAAGTCAAATGAGTACTGGCATCAGACAAGGGAAGCAACAACATTTAGCAAATACATGTGAACATGACCATCCCTTCTCATACCGGGCAGTCCTACTAGCTCATTTGGAAAGTGGAAAAGCTCCTGTCTGCCTTTAGGGTTTTTTCCCTTTTTAAAAAATAAGGTTAGCTGAGTCTTTCAAAATTATCTACCTTTTTAATGAATCTCAAACTCTTCTCAGATATTTTACTTCTTTTTTTTTTATTTTCTGGCTTAAAACATTATTCATCTCTACTCCACGAGGCTTAAGAGCACAGACAGCTTCAGTTGATCAGAAAGGCATTTTTGGCAAGCAAAATATTTGCACAGAAATTTTTGCCCAGATGCACTCGTACTGAAAGTTTTTCTAAAAGTTCCTCTTCTAGTAAAATGGCAAAATAGGATGTCCTTACCCAACACAAAGATTGCAAGAATAAATACATTAAGAAATGAGACTCACAAAGTAGGAGATAAAAAAGGAGGTGTTGTAATGAAGTGATGAATTCCCTCATAAAGGTATAATATGAATACTGATGATAATAATAATAATGATGATGTCTTAGAAACTGACAATGTATCACATGAAAAGAGGAAATTCCACCCTAGTTCATTGTCTCTGTCAGGATGAAACCCTGGAAATACCAATGCACAGTTTGGTACCTGCCTTCTTACTGATAAGCAAGAGCAGATTTTGCAGAGGAAGCATTTCTACAAGAGTGACATTGAAATTTCCTACAAATTTCATACAAGTCACCAGGCAGTCACTTGACAAGCAACAAAGTTCAAGCAGTAACGAGCAAAAAAAAAAGAAGAAAAAGCAAAGGTGGTACTAAGAAACCCGTCCAGAAACCACAACTCAAATAACCAGTTCTACTAACTAGACAGCCACATGGAGAGCACATATACATCCAGAGCAAGGTGATGTCAGCAGGGACTGGTCTGGAACAGACCTTCCAGATGGCTGCATATATTGTTCAAACTTCATGCAAATAATATTTGCATGGGTTTAACTGTTTGTGTGCCAAAAATCCCAATCATCACCCATATGACAGCTTATGGAAATAAAGAATAAAAATATGATTGGCAGCCCACAAGTAAATATGCAAGTTTTATATGACACAGTGCTTGTGGCTGTCTGACTGCAGGCATCAGCAATCTCTAGTCCAAGAAGAGCAAAGAGGTCTGCCAGACATTTTGTATTCTTTAGCTCCCAGTTCAGCACAGTGCAATACTTAGGGGTAAGACTGTGCCTAGGGATCCCCCAGGGATGCACTGTGAGGAAAGCCCATCCCAGACAGTCTCTGGGCACCCAGAGTATATCAGTAATGCCCGGTCACTATTCTGGAGATTTATATTGAAATAACACCTAAATGTCTCAATCAAGGTTCAGTCCTACTTCATTAGGCTCTACAGGCTGCCACTGACCTCAACAGTTCCTGAAATCCACATCACAAGCAGATGAAATGTAAGAGAGCAGAGAAGCAAGGGCATGGGAAATGAGGAAGGTTTGCCCCCAGAGGCATTGTTGTCTCCTGTTGGGAGCAGACTGCAAGCACTATGACAGAGAGGGACTTTAAAGGCAAAGGAAAGGCTGCTCTCCTGGGCAGGGTATATACTTCAGATGGCTTGTCTTTCCATCAGGAATTCTGCCTTTAATTCACTGGTGAAAAGTTTACTAGCAAGTCTTTGACATGGTATTCTATTTGCCCTGCATCTGTCTGTAAGGGGGAAGCAAGACCTGTCCTCAGTGGAGACACCTCTGGGCCCTTCTCAATGATCACTTCCTAAGTAAAGTCGTAGGTAAAGGTATCTTGGCCAATCCTGGCTTCACCACTCCCAAATTTAGGAAATCAACAAGGTGTGTCTTTTCCCTGGCCTCTGTCAGTGCTGGAAGGGCATTCATCCCCCACAGAGGGCAGATGGGGTCATCCCAGTCTGGACTTGGATTTCTCCCATTCCCTACTGCTTGCACAGGGACCAAGGGAAGGCATTTCAGGCATATCTGTGGGAGACCAGACTCACTTGGGTAGCACTCACCGTCTTCCCTGGAGCAACAGGCTTCCTTCCTCTGAGCATCATCACCAAGTGGTTTAGCACAGGTTATTCTTCCTGGGAGTTACATGTAGCCCTCATTGCCCAGAAAGCCTGAAGAGCATAAGTGAGCATTGTTTCCCCCACATTGTTCCCTGGCTCTCCACTTTTCCCAACTCCTTCTTACCTCATCCTCCCCTTGCTGGCTAGAGAGCTGTAAGCTGCTGATTAGCACTTCATTTGACAAACAGGAAGTTGGGAAGAAAAGCATCATTTTCAGAATTAGAGCCTTGGAATGAATTGAAGAAAGAAAGGGGGAAGAAGGAAAAAAAAGAAAGCGAGCCCTGCACACTTTCCTAATTGCTCGTTAGAACCAATGGCCTTTGTGGTTCCTTCCCCCTGTGTCTTCTTTATAAAAGCGTTTGCACAAGACATTGCTATTGTCTGCCAGACAGCCTCAGGGTAGGACAAAATGAACTAATTGATTTGCAGTTATGTCGTGGTGAATAGTGCTAAACATCCATCTGCAGATTCCTTGTGAGGAGTGATTAATAATTTGTACTCCTGGGCCTAGAAGCCTGAATACCCTTTTTTCATGTAAAACTGAAGCATTTCATTCTCTCAGCATCACAGATATCTCGTCTACATTGTGGGTTACAAGGACGAGGTCAGGAGCGGCTTGCTAGCATTGCTGCATAGGCAAAATCCAGCACAGTGGTGGGATTAATGGGAATTTATAAAGCCGACACACGTTACTGTACAGCATGCCTGCTACAGCCATTCCAGCGCAGATGTTCCCGGTCCCTTGTCATTGTTCCAGGGACAGAGGATTTTGCATGTCTTTTCAAAGGGAGTGTTGAGAGACTTAAAATTTGTTTCAAACACAGAACCAAAACCTAGACTGAGACTTGGATTCAAATTTCTGAGGTTTTGTGAACTCCATTTCTATAACCACCAGAGGGAAAACCCTAGTGCCAAACACACGTGAACACTGAGAAGTTTAAAAGGTCCGTTCATAAAACTTTACTCAAATACCACCTACATGTTGAAAGATACATGCAAAACACCTTAAATAGTCTAAGAACTGGGGAGTCTGCAAGACCTCCCCACAGGAGTTCCTGCTTGTAGACCTGTTTTACCAGGACATTCCTCCTGTAAAAGTTGTACACTTGATGATTTAAATGGTGGAGCTGAGGCTGTAGCTCTGTCTGAGCTCAGTCAGCTGTGACTGCCTGTGATTCCCACTCCCAGCCACATCTCATGGTCTTTTGTGGCTGTGTCCTCAGTTCCACCAGTCATTCTTGGTCCTTTCCACTTCAACCTGGAATGAAAAGCTTGTAGCTGGTCTCTGATCCATTTCCTGCTTCCTAATGAAATCTACTGACCTCCTGGGGAAAAAAAAATATCAACTCAGCCAACTCTTAATGAAGTCATCTGTTTTCTTGGTGTTACTGTTGCCCTCTACTTTCCCAGCTCATTAAAAAAATTAACAACCTTTGGATACATTCAAAGATCCAGAGATGAGATCTACCTGGTCAGAGTAAACAACTTTCAGTGGAAAAACATTTTTCTTTCACTTGTGACCTATTTTTATGTCTTCATACGTAACCTACATTCTATCCCATGCCTTGAGCATCTTCTCTGGGTTCATCCACATTGATAAACAGATGTCTGTGGAGCATTGCCTTGCCATTAGCTTGCTCCCTGTCTGGTTTGGACGGCTTCAACCAGAATCCTCTGAAATCAAAACAAAGTATAGTTCTGGGAATGGATCTCTGCGGGCACTGATCTGATGCCTCAGATTTGGCTCCCTTTCTTCTTCACAGTCCTGCAAATCTACCTCATCAGGCTTTGCAACTTCAAATGTTCCCTGCTGCTTTGCTGTGTATTCACCACCAATCCTATGTATGTCCCATGCCATAAACCCCACCCTAGTGGGTTGCCCATGCCACTTAGTCTCAGGGTCAAGGACTGATTGATGTCTTTGTGAGAAGTGTGGACACAGTTTATGTGCCTGAGACAGGCGTAATGTGCAAGATAGATTTGTCTGGTTGTGTCACATTTAAGTCTGGTCTCCTTCTTAGAAGGAAAGTAGACTTTCAAGAATTCTTTACAAACACTTCTCTCCTTGTAATAACCAGAAGTGCATAAGTGGATGAAGGTTTTTAAAAGAGTGCACCAAACCAAAACACTCCCGCAGTAGAACAAGCCAAGAACATTTAATTATTCCATTTTATTGGACTCCAACAGTTATCCTGGTGATGCCTGGTTGCTTTCCTCTGCTGATAGGTAAGAGCTGCTGGGGAAATTAGCTCTTCTGAGCGCTACACTGCAGAGTATTAGGTAAAAGTAATTACTGTAAGTGCTTTGCAAGAATATCTTTGGGTAATGCATTTGATATAGTTCTGGAAATTATTGTGTGAGGAAATAATGAGCTAGGAGAATAGAAAGTGCCTATTTCAGAGAATTTCCCTATAACCTTTTGGGGCTGGCAAGCCCTGGCCTCTCATTAAATATAGTGGGAAAGCTTTATAAATGTACGGTGCTGTAAGTGGAATGAGATTAGATTGGATGGGGCTTTAAATGAAAAAAGGTATCAATTTAGAAGAGTGTTAGAGATTCAAGATTGATGGTCCCAGGGATTTCTGCAGACCAAGGGAAAGAGCAAGGCCGAAGGTATACTGTCATACTCTCTTTTCTTTTTCATTTGGGACAGCTGGGGCTAATTTAGCAGACTGCAGCCCAGTGACCTGCCCATAAACAGACAGAGTAGGCAGGTTTGGAAGTTTTATGGCAACATCCACAGCCTTGATCAACAGTGTAAGATCTTCTCGTTCCATCTCTGAGTTTCTGAGGGTAATAACAGGTAATTGGCATGTCCATGCTGCTGAGTTGACTTGTGAAACTCATTGCTACATTAGATTACTGAGGCAAAGAGTATAGTCCCATTCAGAAAAATGAGTAGGAAGGTAGGAGAAAGCACCATTATGATATTCATTTGTACAAATCCATGCAGCACCCACACCTTGAATACTGTAAGCAGTTTGTGTCTGTCCACCTCAGAAAGGACATAACAGAAGTATGGTCAAAAATGACCAGAAGCAGAGAATGGGTTTTCTTCATGGATTAAGGTCACAAAAACCCTCTCCGGTTTGCTCAGTTCAGAAAGAGCTACAGGAGACAGCTCTTTGCCCCAAGTGTGGTTCAGTTGTGGACCCCGGAGCTGCAGAAGTGGTGGGTGCTGAAAGCAAGGTTACAAAGCATTTAGATATGGTGAAAAAAAATAACAGGAGTGTTCAAAAATATACCACCATCAAATAAAAAGCCCTCAAAGTCCAAGACTGCTGGAGGGAGTGGAGGGTGTTGTGTGGTAGCATCACTGCATGTTATCCTGAAATTTTGCTCTTCCCTATGCACCCCCTTCAGCTGCCCACAAACAGAGGATTTCTAGCAGGAGCAGAGCTAAAATCCCCATCTCCAGAGTCCTTTTTCTGGTGACTCTGACAGCTGACAAAGTGAGCTGAAATTTACTTTTATTTTGAGCAAAGACACAAAGTCAAAATCTGGGATTTGTTTTAGTGAGATAAAAGACATTGAAAAATGTTAATCTTCAGCTTTTTCCGTGTAATTGCAACATCTGACAGGCAGGTAAAATTAGCAAGCCAAAAAGTAATGTGTAACACTTGTCAGAGCAGAAAGCCTCAAAAACATGGCCCTATAGTTGCCAGGTATCCCATCCTTCCTGGAGGAAGATGAGAAGGTCCAGGGACCCAAACCGTCCAACCCACAGGGTTGTCCAGTCTCACAGCAGCGCTCAGGTTCTGCACCAAAAAGGATACAAAAGAAGCTGCCATGACACAGTGTGGGATGCCTGCCAGCAGCAACCAGCTGCAAAAACCTTCCCATTTCTCCCAGCCTTCCAGTGCAAGGCTCAGTGGCAGAGGTGGCACCATAGAGAGAGGAGGAACATGCCCCTCTACACCCCAAAAGCCCTGGCGTCTCCGGCCACTTCAGACAGAGCCATTGAGCAGGGCGGAGAGGCTGCTCATTGTGCCCCTTTCCAGAGGGCTGCCTCCTCTCCATTTGTTTACCACACATCCTGTCTTCCTTTCTGTTTGCTTCACACATCATCGCCTTCATTAATCGTCCTCCCCGCTCTCCATTTGGGCCTTTGGATTTTCAGCTCGCCATGGGTAATTCTAATTACCTCAGGCATAAAAAAATAAAATAAAATAGGAGCTTAAGTAGGTGCACTTCATTCTTCAACTGCCTTTTACAAGCAGTTCAGTGCTGGCTACCAAGGGAATCTGATTAAACTAATTACCCTGATTGGCTTGTTTAATCAACTGCTTGGTTTAATTGGGCCTCGCTAATGCGGAGTGGTGGAGTCCATGGTGCGTAATGTGAGAACCAGGAGACCCGTAACACCGGCGGTGACACCACTACAGAAACCAGCCCGCATTCCCAGCCTAACGGGTGGATTTTAATAAATGCAGACCTCAGCTGAGAGTCCAACTGTATTCTCAGGAGCCTGAATGGGCTGGAGGTTTTAGTGATAATTAAAATTGCTAGGAAAAAAAAAGGGGGCTGGGGGGGAAACCAGCCCTTTTTCATTAAAGGACTTGTCCTTTCCCCCCCTCCCCCTCCCGGCTGTGGCCTCCAAACTCGAAGCAATATCGAGAATCCTGTCTGCCTCTTTCAAACAACACTTCAATTCATCAGGGTGAAGAATCCCTCCTCCTTCATCTCCCCCCATCCCTGAGATTTTTTTACTCCCATTTAGAGTGTGCAAGGCTCAGAGTAAATACACAGACAACAGGGTTACAAATTACCTCGCACTAGGTAAATCCACTCCAAGTACCTGGAAACGTTTGCAGAATGTTTCTGAGTAAGCATCCTGGAATAATGGGAATTCCTAGAGCTCTAATTACTACAACAATAATAACCTGAAGAGTGTTCCCTTGTCTCATCCCATCCCAGCTCTGACTCCCCTCTCCCTTCCTGCCCTCCACTTGCTCTCACAGCAGGGAGGGATAAGGACGAAGAGCTGAGCACACGCCTGGTTTAGCAAAGCTCAGCTCATCTGGGGCCAATATGTTTTATGGTGATGCGCAGAGTGAATTTCTTACTGAGCATTTTCTTACAGCCCACAACAGACTGGCAGTCTGGTGGGTATTGGCATGAGTCAGTACCTGCAGTCAGCATTATATTCCAACACAGATTTTTCCTGTGACACAGGGAACAAATAAGTTTCATCCTCAGTTGTCACAAATCTCTATTTTCCACCTGTAAAATGAAGAAAATAGCAGCTGTGGGGATGAAAAAGAGTGGGAGATTTGTAAGGATCTGGTAGACCCAGCCACATTAGTAATCCTGGAGCTCCCCTAGCACCATCTGTGGAGGTGATCTTAACAGATTAAAAACTGAGGCAACATCCAGTATTTATTATGAATTGTCCATGATGCTGACTCTCTTCTTCACTGCAAGAATGGACAGTGAGCTATGACAAAATACATTTTCTAGGGAAACCTGTTTAGCTTTGCCTATCTCAGAGGAAGATACCTCAGACCCTTCACACTCCACCATGGGACAACATAAGACACCACCAGTGTCTCCCAGGTGACTCTTCATGACATCTGTACCCACCTGCCCTTGCACAGGGCCATGCCCTGCACAGGGTTTCATTGTTTTCTGGCATGTATTTGTAAAGCAAATAAAACCAAGTTATAGAAAGGAGCTTCTGCCACATTTCTCTGCTCTCTCCTACCATCTAAGCACACCCAAGCTTCTGAGACATCACAGCCTGAAGGGACAGCATTGTAGAAGAGCTGTTCTTTCTTCTGTTTGTTTACCCCAAAATTGCTTGTCAACAACCAGTATAGCTGAACAGAACTAAAAGTGGGCCAACCCTGTAGTTAATTTTGCTACTTTTACTCCAGCTGATGGATGCATATAGCTGCCTTGTTGAGGTGGGAATTAGCTGGTTCAATGGGCATATGGGACTAGATTCCCAGGAGAATAAGAAGAAAAAAATGCATTTAAATAAACATGGCAAATTATCTGTTTAAATTTCATCTACCTCCATCCCTTATCAGACTGAGCCACCAGAGAGGAGTTTGTCACACCTAAGTTTAGCCATGGAAAGTATTAATGCATATACAGGATGTAACAGCTCCAGACTGCCTTTGTGCTTGATGCAAAGAAATTTATGTCTATTTCAGGTGTCCACTTCATCTTGCCCTAGAAAGAACATTTTCTTCTGCTTTGGGTATAAAGGAACCTGCAGGAACTCTAGAAATACACCAGCATTCCCTGCTCATGAGGGTGTCAGGGACCTGACATCTGACCAACCTGCCTTACTCTCCCTTCAGACCAGCAGAAAAAACCTTGCCTGATTCCCACTGTGCTCACTGTGAGCTCTGCCCACGCATTGGCCCAACGTCCTCACTTGTGGTGATCAAGGGACTACCCACAGGCACACACAGATACACAAGAACGTCTGGTCTCATTCATGACTGCAAAATATGAGAGGAAGAAAAAATAGCTCCTCTAGATGTGTTTGAGTGAACTCCTGTGTTAGCCCACGTACCCCCTGGCTGCTGACACCTTCCATCACAGCATTGTGCACAGTGGGTTGCTTCACCCCACATGTTCTCCAGCTGTCACATTTTTTTTCCTGTAATGATCTGCAGATTAGTAAAAGATGCATTAGAATTGTGTAAAAATTCAAATGCAAGTTGTTGTTTTTTTTCTGAACAGTACATTGTGGAAGTTTCCTTTGCATTGTCTCACCCATAATCCACAGCGCACGAGCACTGTGGTTCATAAACCCAGTTCTAGTTGCTCTGGAGCAACTTTTCTTCATGGACCAGGTATTTTTTATATGCCAGATGACCATGATGAGAAGGTCATGAGGCCCTACCCAGTTGAGTTTATTGCACCAGCTGTCCAAAAAGTACCAGCTGCAGGATACCTAAGTTAAAGTGACAGCAAAAATAATTACTATTTTTACAAGGGAGAGCACAGCATTTTTCACCAGAATATAGCCAGCCAGATATCAACCAAAATAATAAAAAGCAATAACCGTTTATTAATATTTCTGCTCTTTTACAGTGACTTGGGATACAGCTGTGATGATCTTCCTCCCCATCTTTCTGCCTGGCGGCATCCATCTGGGACACCTAATGAATGATTGGTAAACATAACTTTTCCCAGTTAGACAAAATCTCTTTCTAACTCATGACCTACTGACACTCGTTCATTATGTAGCCTTCTTCCAAGAGACAGGCTGTTTAGGAAAACTATTGACCGGTTACATGCTCCATGCAGCCATCTTTTAATTACAAGACAGTCCCTATTAGTAACTGTGTGATACTAAAGGTCTGCCCAGCAGATGTTCTGTATTGGGTATCACAGCCACTTAGTGCTTCGCTGACATGATGCAGTGCTGTGGGACTTGTTGCCAAGCCCATGGAGCTGGAGGAGACATCCTGGCTGGCTCTCGTCACAGATAAAATAGGGCCATATTTCACCAACAGCACTTTCTCCTTCAACCATCCCTCCTCTTCTATGAGGATTTCATCTAACATTTGCAAAGATCAAGGAAAATATTGCACTGACCTTCATCATCTTTGGGCAAGGCGTTATTTGAAAGTATTCTGAGATACATATTCTTGGGAAATCCTCAACTTTCACAGCCCCTCACACTGTCCTTTGTTCAGACACACTGGGTTTATCAGAGACCTCCCTTTCTTGCAGGGAATGCCCCAGCCTCATCTGAACATGCCATTGATGTGCAGCATTGTGTGACGTTGCTCCCCTCTTTGGAGATGAGGCCATAAAGGCTAAACTGAAAGATTTGTTAAAAGCCAATCATTCTACCTAGCTAATTCTCGCTGAGGAATGAATGACATTGTGGAGAGATTTGTTACTTAATAAACACTTTCACTTCCCACTCTTCCCACTGAGCTCTTTGGAACTGATGTAAGCCAGAGAGAGTGCTGGTTTTTCCCTCCTCAGAAAGACTCAGAGTGGTTCACCTGTTGAGGTAAACAACCTCATTGATCTTACGAGGTTTAGCTGAAGATTGAAGTAATCTGGGGATTCTCCAAGCATTAGGTTTCTTTCCTAGAGCCAATTATGCACTGGGTTTTTATAGCTATTATCTTTCCAGTTCCATGGGCTACAATGAAACACCTTATTACTGATGTAAGTGGATAAGAGAGGAGTATCTCCATTCCAGCAGGATGATGCCAAGCTATCATTGCATTCACAAAACATTTTAACACCCTTCACATTTTCAAGACTTTTCACCTTTGCACTTTCACCAAGCTCTTTTGAACTTCATGCCTTTCCTTATGACTTCCATGTCTTAAACCCAATTTCTTAGCAGCATGAGAGAAAGGGGAATGTGACCAAGGTTGAATTGAATCAAAACAATGGAAATCCAGACAGTTGGCTCTAGAGCCTTGGCAGTGCCACAAGCAAATAAAACCACTCTGTTTATCACTTCATTCAGCCCAGATGGGCTGGTTTCCCCATACTGCAGTCATCATCCTGTATCAATACAAAGCCCTGAAAGACATTTCTGTAGCACGTTGTTTCAATGAAGCTGTCCTAGAGTGGCTGTACTAGCGGTTTTGAAGTTGCCTCGGGGTCTCTCATGTGGTTAGGCTTATAGATGTCTTCTGTGGTCTCTCTTTCTCTATCAGTCATCATTTCATTCTCATATCTTCCAGATTTCCAGATACCTCCTGCCTGTGTCTGACTGAAGGAAGGCTCCCTGTAAAGTCCTCCCATGTATTACAAAAAGATCTGCTTCTGGTTTTGCTTCATATAACGCAATGTAAGTTTTGTGAAAAGCTAGGAACTGACAATCACACTATTGATCACGGCCAACAATTCTGGCTCCTCTGTGTCTAATACTACACTCCCCCATGGAAAGTGGTTTTAGATTTGTTGAATGAATCTGCAGCTGATGAAAAGCCAAGGTCAGACATATGGGCCTTAACCAGGCAGAGTACAAGGAGGAAGTTCTCATTTCATTTGCCCTTCTAATTAGATTCAACTGCAGCCTGTATCATTCCTGCAGATCAAGCTATCAGTCTTTCTTGAGTAAAGTTTTTATCTGCCCAGTGTTCTGCACCAAATCAGGTCAGATTCAGCTCATTTGAAAACCTGGCCCACATTTTGCACAGGGGAAGTTCAAGGTAGTGAGCACTTCTACCCATCACTCACACCTGCCTGTTGGAAGTGAAGTTCAGCAGAGTAACTGCTGACTGTTTCATTGGCTCCCCTTGAACATAAACATCTACTGCAAGAATGGAGCAAGAAGGAAGGATCCAGGGAAGGAGCTGGGATTTGAAAGACTCAAAGTTCAAGTTCCTGAGTCAGCCACAGTCCTCCTGTGCAATGTGGGACAAAATGTTTGGGGCAAATTCACAGCACAGAGTAGAAAATAGTATCCATATAGTTTGGATTCATGAGCCTGGATTAACTAGGGTGGATCCAAGCAGCTCAGTTCTTGCAAAGGAGCACATATCTGGGAGCTTTCAAGCTCACCTGGCTCTGCTCCCAGGTATTGTGGCTCTGCATTAACAATAAGCATGTAAACAATTGGCTTTTCTATCATTAACACAGACATAGCACTGTCCTTGTGTGTCTAGACACCAGCTGAAACCAAGCAAGAACATGTGTCTCTGTACTCTGCTCCTGACACTAAGCCCTTAGTGTTTCCCTGGCTTTATCCTCTCTAACAGAGGCTTTGTGGGTAACAGAGAGTTTGAAGTCACTTCTTAAAGTAGACCTGATTATTTGACTACTCCAGAAATCTAGCAGAAAACAAAACTACTCGTCAGAATCAGAAAAAAACAGTAGCATTATCATCCTTGAGTCTCTGATACCACCAGTGAACTAACACCGCAGGCTGTTTTCAAGGTGTTTCCTCTCCAAAACCCTTTTTAAAGAGCTGAGTAACCTCATGGGCATTGCACTGCTCTCTGGGCTGGTGTGAGAAGGGCTGCAGGGGTGTAACTGAGTACAAAATATGACCCTGGCTTAGCCCAGCCTGACTCTGGCAGGGCTGTGCACAAAGCCACAGAGCCTGTGTGAAAATGCCCTCAGTCAGGCTCATAAAATGTTGTAGTTTGCAGCTGAGAAGGGATAAATTAAACTAACAAGCATGACAGCTATTTAAAAATAAGAAATCATGTTTCATAGGGTAAAACAACATCTGAGGCCCCAGAGAGTCTGTACTTGGTATTTTTAACAGTGCTTTCACTGCAACAACACTCTCCCCTCCACTTAGCCGGGCTGAAGACCCCAAGTTCAAACATTTCCCCACTGCTCTCTCCCTGGTTTACTGTTAATCTCATCATTACTATCACTCTGGATAACTTTCTTCTGTGAGGAGAAGGGCTCATTAGCTAGGAAGTGATAAAAAAAGATGAGGATAGAAGCAAAGGTTCCTGCTCCCCAAATCAGGCTCCCTTGTGGTGGTGGTGGGGTGGTCTCCCAGCCAGGACAGCTCTACATGGACCCCAGCTGCAGTCTGTCTGCAAACGTGTTGGTGGATAGACTGTCAGAGGGCTGAGCCATCACATGCTGGCCTTTTGGGGAAATCATGCACTCGAGGGTATGAAAGATCTGTATTTCCAAAGACTTGCAAAGGCAGAGGGGTCACCAGTCTTCCTGGGCCAGCGTGTGGTGGGTTTTGGCACCTAGGAAGGGGGTGGTTGCTGGATTTGGCACGCCACTTTGTTGTCTTTGGGTTTCAGTGGTAGGAAAATCTCATGAACCCCCATTGCAGGGGACTTCAGGACTTACCTTCTATAAAAGTCTACAATTTTTTGAAAACACTGTACCACTCATATGAATTAGTGTTGACCAACACACTCTTAACATTCTGGTGCTTTTAGGAGAGCTAAAAGCAACTGAGTGAGAATGTAAATGTAGTTAAAAGTAGCTTTGAAGCAATTTGGCAATGATTGTTAATGGTTAGTGTCTTCAAAGAAGAAAGATAAATTTCAGGATAAATTCCCTGGAAGAACAGATAATCAGTGGCAGGATTACATCAATGAAAAAGACATCATCACTCAGCCAACTTGTTACACATGCTTACTCAGTTGATATTTCTCCAGGTGACAAAATAATACTGTTCCCTGTGGTCATTACAGTTTGTAAAAACAAAATGCAAGGTATTAAAGTTATTCAGGGAAAAGCAGAAACATTTTTCAGCTTGCCTTTTTGTGTGGTGACAGCTATATGAATGGGGAAACTGAGGCAGAGAAGTGCAGAGTTGGTTACAGTTAAGACCGTGGTCTATTCTTATGCTTAAAAGTCTCAGGGATGTTGGTGATTTAAAGCTATCCAGATCAGAAGTTGATCATCTTTTCCAAAGTTCTACCAGAAGACCTTCAAAGCAGAGCATTTCTCCATGAGATTTACCTGCCTTTTCAAAGCAATTTACAGAGACCCAAAGGCATGGTTAAAATCAAAGTCTGGGTCAGTATACTGCATTTACCTCACCTTGATCTCTAAGTGACAGAAAATAAAAGTGCTTGACTGCTTATCTAAAGAGGACTTGAAGACAAAGAGTTAATTAACCTGTCTGATATTACATTTTTATCCTCCCAGCTGACAAGAGGAACAGCAGGTCCCAAGCAACCAGAATTGCCACGCTTGTTCTCAATGCAGAGCAGGTGAATTTTCAGAAATGATCACTTGGTACAGTTAATAAGAAACAGAGCTATGCACAGTGGGCTGCTTTCTACAAACACCCTCACTATTCCCATGAATTGGGAATTAAGTCTATAGGGGTAAAACCTGATTTTTGGGCTGGTGACAATTTGCAAGTGATCTGAAATGGAGCTGAAGTGTGTGCTGCAAATGTGAGCCAACTACAGAACACCTTTCTATAGAACTTGATGGAATATTTTTCATTAGTAATGTCTGGTTTTGATGAGAAATGGCTTCACAATGGTGATAGAATTTTTCATGGGAAATAAGGAGGGTTTTTTCTATTTCTTGGACAAAAAAAAAAAAAGACTGAAAATAATGCTTTATTTATCAAAGTTTTTACTCTGTAATGTTCTCAAATTCAAAAGTTTACTTCAATTTTCCTTTCTTCATTTTTTCTTTTTTACTTCTTTTCCTATAGAGAATATACACATTTCCCTTCTTTTATATCCTTTCATATCTATCCTTTTCCTTTCTCTTAGATAAGAAAAGGAAAAAGAGAGGACAACAATGGAGAAAAAACAAGCCAAACTATATCAAACACAAATAATTTATTTCTCTAAGTAACTGAAATTAAGCAAAATGGTTTGTTTACAGCACAAGCATTTTCAAATTGCTCCTCCCATCCCCATCTTATTTGAAGGTTAAAAAGATTAATTTTCTCATGCATGTTGAGGACGTTTGCTCACTGTTTTTTTTTCTCTTCAGGACTGGTTTGACTCCTAACCCTTATATTTTTCTTCACTTATCCCACTTTCCACTGGAAGAACATTTTTAAAAGCTTCCAGAGGATTTAGCAAAGTAAATCCTATTTTGAAAAGTAACACAGGGAAGTAACTGGGGAACTCCATCAGACTGGGTTGGTCTGTACCACTCACAGCTTGTGCAAAGGCTGTGAGCCACCATTATGCTGCTGGATATTTCCCAATGATATTAATCTAATGAGCTGAGTTCACAGCAATGGTAAAGAGCAAGAAATGAGGGATTAGGGGCTGCAGCCTTCCCTGTGAACATTGCTGCATCCCTTGGGTATTGCCAGCTCTGGTACAACAGCCGCACCAGAACCTCCTCTCCCAGACATGGTCAAGACAGCCAGAGGATTGATTGGTCCATACCAGACGGGACCAGCAGCAGTGCAAATGATAACTCTTTAAAGACTCTACTAGTCTACAACTTTGATCCAACGGTTCAAAAATGCCCTTGGTTCCAAACAGAGAACTCCATGAAAAGTGGACACAATAAATAATTGCATCTAGTTGGAAATGGCTTCATCAGAATTAGCTGTGCAAGCCTGTATGCAACTCATAACACTTGCAGACAGCAAAGCACCTCTTGAAAACAAAACAAAACAAAAACAAAACCACAGACAAACTAAACCACTTGAAATTAGTCAAATTAACTCATCCATCCTAGCAATAGAGAAGATGCTAGAGTGGTATTTACCAATGTCACTAAAATCCTAGACTTTATCAGTAGTCACCGCTAAAGAAAAAATCTGTTGGTTTTTTTGATAAAACAGATGCTGATTGTGAATGGTTACACTAAGCTGTATGTGAGGCTGTCATCCAAAAACCAAGTAAACACTCAAATTAAGCAGCTCACCAAACTCATTAGCCCTCTTATTTTCAGTTGCTTCATAAAATATCACCAGTTAGTCAGCCTATAGAAATATGCATTGCCTTCTCTTCCTGCAGACCTAAAAGAACATCATGCATGGATGTCACAAATCCTTCACTATTTCAGTTAGCAATTAATTCATAAGAATTAATAAGAAGGACCAAATTTAGTGTTGTTTTTACATTCCTATTGCTTTTTTAATATGGAACTGTATCCCCTTCTCAGAAATATGTTGGTAACACTTGGGGCTAAGACAAATTCTTTGCCTCAGTTGAGCAGACAACTCCGAGAGCTGCTAAAAAGCAGCAGACAGGAATATGATCCCACATCACTTTATCAATGGGAATTGCTATTCTGGTTTTGAGATAGAGGCTGTGGGAATTCCCCTTATCAAAATGAGTTAACAAACTTTTACTAAAAGTTGGCCAGCTTGAATGATAAAAAAGTAGAAAAAATGTCTGTGGTTCTTCTGTCATTAAGCATTAAAAGTTCTGAACTGGCCCAAAGTAAAACCTGGTACTCATGTAGGTGAGACCAACATTTTATTATCCCATATTCTCAGAGCTGTCCTAAGTTTCCTGGAGAATTCACATATTCCTGAAGAAGTCTCAATGCTCAGAAGCTCAGGAGGCTCCGAGCCTTTTCCCATCATCCAGGGCAAGGTCAGGGTATCCTTTTATCTTAGAAAACATTGTGCTTGATAACTTTCTGAGGCCTTTTGCATTCAGGGAATGTTAAGAGAAGTTCTTGGGCTACTCTATTTCATGTCTGAAATGAAAGCATTATGGGAAAAAGCTCAGGATCTACAAAAGCATGAAATTATCTTTTGGTCTCTAAGCCTCTCTTCAATGTGCTCCATGCTTGGACTCTGATTTTCCCTTTCATTTCTGGAAAAATCCATGTCAGAAACATCATGGAATAATTTTTAATTTCTAGGAGTTCCTAGTACCATTTTAGTCATTTCAGTTCATTTAGACAGATCATCCTTCAGTGGATATTCTAACTCACTCCCAAACATTTGTAGGTTCACCATCTCTGGCTCCACAGAGAAGTCAGGACTTCAAGAAGCATAGCTAAAAGTGATTTCAGGCCTAAGCTATTGCCCAGGGAATAATGGATGCTGCTGAAACACGCAACCAGTTGACAAAGAGCCAGCGCTGATGTGGCTTGTTCAATGTGATCCACTGTGGACCAGCTTTTCCTCCTTGATGTGATCACTGAAGCTCAGCAAGGCATGTTACATGTAGGCCATGGCATAGCCACCTCCCAAAGGTCTATCTGCCAGCTGCTCAGCTCATGCTGCCACCCGAACAGACCAACAGAGCAACTTGCGTGTGGAAAACAGCATTGCACAGACACATGCACACAGGCACACACACACACCCTACAGGCATCTGTGAATTATGAGGCGTTAAACCCCTCACAGAACTCTAGTGACTTCATAAACCACAAAAACGATGGAATTATTTCCACATAATAAGAAATGTTCCCATCTTTTGATTTTATATGCTATATAGAGCAGGAGCCCTGATTGTTCCTCATTGTCTCTTCAGAGGCTTCCAGACATTTGTCTGCTCTGCTCTCTGATGTGCAGGTTATCTCACACAGGTTCACCTTCTCCTGGTACATACACTTGCAGTAGGATCACTCTCTGTTGCCATCAGTACACTTAGATGTACTCTATAGCAGTTTCTGAACAAGTCTCTCCAGGAGAAATGTTGCAGCCAAGTGAAATTGTCTCCCTTATATTGCCTCTGGCATTTCCTCATATTGTAGTCATCTGCATGAAAAGGAATTGCATGTTAAACCGAAATAAAAACAGAGAAGCAGCAGTAACCATTCAGAAATCTGTCTTAGTGTGGTTCCTTGTTTAGAGACAGCAGCTGAGAGCTGAGTCACAGCATTTCTTTCAGAAAGAGATCTAGTTCCAAGAAGACAGAATTTACCTCCATCCTCAAGGAATGATTCCAATATCTAATTATGCCTAGCTTAAAAAAATTACATTTTATTTCCTATTCAGCTTTTTCCTGACTTCAGTCTGCAACCACCATACCTTGTCATGCTTATGTCTGTGTAATTAAAGACTGATACTTCACATACCCATTGGCTTTACAGGCAGCTATGGTCCGTGACCAAGACACCTCTTAATCTCGTCCTGATCAGCAAACTAAAATAACTTTAAATATCCTAGAAATGCATGTATTAAATAGAAAAATCAAACCACAGGGAATTCATAGTGGTATTGCTGAGGTAGCCTAATACTGGATCTCAAATATTCAATGTGTGCATAAATATGCATGTTTAAAAGTTTAAGCAATTAAAATCCCATTCAGACAGAAACTGCAAAATAAACTTAGCAGCACAGGCTTTTGTTTTGTTATGCTGTGACTCATTTCACTCAGTTAGGTACTTTTTGTTGCTGTCATTTTGGTTTGCTTGGGCATTTTCTTAAACCTTAAAAACTCAATTTGGTCAGTGCTGTCAAACAACCCGCAACCACACACAGTCTGGGAAAGGCCTGCAGAAAAAAACCAACTTTTCCTTTTTGCTGGTCAGTTCCTCAGGGAAGTGATCAGTAATTTGAGCATCAGCACGTGAAACCTCTTGGTATGCCACTCCCTAGTTACTGGCCATCCATAATGGCTTATAAAACCTTCATAGGAGGTATGAAGAGTTGTCTGTAATGAGTAATTCCATTTTAATATAAACTACTCAAAGACAAGATTTCTCTGCCAAGATCAACGGATTACAAA
>VWZY01004402.1:577752-687961 GCA_013399075.1 Chloroceryle aenea | reverse complement strand
AAAAAAAAAAAAAAGAGTTTGCAGAACATATTGTTTCAAAGAGATAAAGAGCCAGAAGAAACACAGATGACGTTTCAAAGCCAAGTCCATTTACATTTCAGACTTGTCCACAATCTTCTTTTCCCCCTCTTCTCTAC
The DNA here is from genome assembly GCA_013399075.1 of Chloroceryle aenea. NCBI lineage: Eukaryota > Metazoa > Chordata > Aves > Coraciiformes > Cerylidae > Chloroceryle > Chloroceryle aenea. The sequence continues at coordinate 687,824 of VWZY01004402.1, read as the reverse complement.
TCTCGCCAACATCCCTCCATGATTTTTGCAGTTTACAGTCAAATTTTCATCTATCCTTGTTCTGCCTAAACCCACTTATTTCAAAGGTCCAGTCTGAAATGCACAAAATAAGGAGTGGGACTGAAAGCTAGAGTGCTAAAAGGTCTTCTGTTAGCCACAGAAGTGACCAGGCTGCACATTGGCATGAAGTGATACCCATTCATTAGCTTTGATGGCAGTTCAAAAATACCAGTTTACAGCCAAAAAGAAGAAACATGACTAGAAAATCAAATATGATGAACCAGTGCTAGATCTACTGCATTCAGAACTAGAGATTTGCAGAAATTAACATGTTGCTCATACATTACTCCTTAGTATTATCTGGGGTATTGAGGTTTCTTACATGATTTGCCATGTGTTCAACACTCTAACTGGTTAATTGCATTGCTTTATTAGTTATTCCACAAACCACATTTAAAAACTCTAATGCCAGAAGTGGTAAGGTCATTTCCAAGTAAATTCTGGGCAGTAAAAGACAAAACTGGAATTAAAATACTAGTACCAGTCTAGTACCATATAGCTTCAAGTACAACTTTCCCTTGATGTGTTCAGAAAAAATCCTTAGGACATTGTAACACTTTTCTACGTGGCATAATTCCTGTTTGCAACAGCATGGGAATATACAAAAATCAACGGAAGACCTTCTTATCCAAGTTATGCAATCATCAACATGTTCATGTTTTAGTCAAAATTCCCTGAGTGACAGAAATGTGACAACCCTTTTGAACTCATTTCCAGTTATTTTTGTTTGTAAATAGTTTGAGGTCATTAATCAACAGAGCTTCCTTCAACCATTAGCAGAACCTCTGCTTTGCCTGGTTGTTTCTCTTTGAAGGGAATTACAAAACCATTTGCTCTACTTTCAATACACATGGGTTCCTGTTCTGAATTGCATGCTAAGTTCTGTGACTGAGCAAATTCTTCATCTGGTTTCATGTCAAAACCATCTGAAGTCACAACGTTCTGCAAAAAACTGATGCAGAGCCATAAATTGTTGACATTCACTATGGACTGGCCCAACTGCTTTAGCTGGAAGGGTGGGAACTGGAACAAATCCTTGAGGGAAAATGAGCTAAGTTTCAAACAAAACTCAAGACCAGGAAAAGTTTTACATCATTTCAGGATTCACAGCCAATGTATTGAGAGCTCTCTTCCCTATATTTTGTCCAGAAAATGGGACCTGCCCCACGATGTTGTTCAGAAAGGCAAGCAGAAGATCAGCTGAGACAGGAAAATACGCCAAGTTTCTCTTGTAACTGCACGAAGTTCCACATATTTTTAATCCAGAGTACTCATGCGTCTTCCATGTTCAATTCCTGAAGCAGCCACACATGTAGATTGGTGGATCTGAAATGTCATTTTCCACGTTCAAATATTCAAGCTAGGCACAATAGCAATTAGAGATGGAAAACAAAGGAGGATGCCATCATTTCTTTCAGCAATCACAAAGGTAGCCAGTGTGTATTGGGGGCTAAGGATCAGAGATTGAGAGAAAGAAGTATTAACATCTCAAAAATAACTTTGAAAAAAACAATTCTGAAAAAAATATATATATAATTTCTATTAGGAGGGAAAAAGAAAAAAATCATATATCCTATTGCATAAATATACTTTGCCAAATTCTCACTCATCAAAACAGAGTTCTGTTTGGATGGAGCTAACATAGTATAAATCTTAAATTATTTTAAAAAAAAAGTTATTCTCAAGATTTAATTATTTCATGTTCTTTATGAGTTCCTTCTTCTATTTTAGGCATGTTATTCTAAGGTAAGAGCTGAAAGTTTTAGAGACCTAAACCTGATCTTCTGTTCCTGAGCTGCTTCATATGGGCAAAGTATCACTGTTTGTAGTTTCAACTCACCATGAGAAGAAAAACAAAGTTTGTAGTAATATCTTCTACTACAATAATTGGTATAACTGGAAAAAATAGATAGGCTTTAGCGGGTACAAGCAAGACTTTTAAGAGCCAAAAAATCATATTTAACATTTTCAGGTGATAAAAGGCATTGCTCACCACTGTGTGTTCTTTTGCTTTATCATGCATTATCAGACTAAAAAAGTCCAGCTAATACCCCCTGGGAATAGACATGTTCAAGTAGTGTTTGTGGCACCCCGTCCCTTCAAGGATGATAGGGCAACCCTGAAAACTGTGACTGTGATTTGATCTTTTGAACATAGAAATCCAGTGCTGTTTGAGACAGCTTAGGATCTGTAAGACACCCATATGCGTTTCTCTGGTGTCACACAGGACCTACAGAAGTCTTCTGGATGGGTAAACAGAGGTCAGGTGAACTATGAGAGGGAGGTATCCAAAGGTGGTAGTTTATATATATTTATTCATATTGGTTTCATCTGGAATTAAGCTTTAAAATGGCATGAGAGAAGTGATATAAAATAAATACCTCTCCCTTTCTCCCAAACTGTTAATAAAGGAAAATGTTACTGCAGTACTAATGTTGATGTTCAACTGATGCTGAAGGATGAGCTTCCTAAACAGAGACATGTACAGGGCAGTGTGTAAACCTGGTTATTACCGTACCAAAAAAAGCTGGAAATTTATTTGAAAGAAAACAGTTCTTTTCTCAGTGCTTAGATCCAAACCCAATAGGGTGCTCGGGATTCCAATGCTTATTTGAACACCTAACTTTGTACCAAGACTGACAGGAACAGACCATTGGTCCAATCCCCATGTGATCTCTGAACAACACAAGTGTGTTTGGATGTCTTCACTCAGTAGGAATAGCCACCTAAGAAGTGACAATTCCATTTATTGGTTTTTTCAAAGCCTCATCTGAGACCTGACACTTTCAGGAATAGGAAATGCAATCAGCATATTCTCCTGCAGTTTAAAACTACCCATGTTGACTGGTTATGCCACTAGTGCTGATGAATCTAAAGCTTCTCCAGAGCTAATCCATGAGTATGAAATCTCAGAGGTTCTTGTAGTTTTTAGGTCTTTAGTTCAGGATGGAGAGTTTGATCTGAAGGGAGATTCTGCCCAGGCTTAGCTGCAGCTGATGTAAAAGTTTTGCAAAACTCCACAAGTTTTTGCATAATATTCATGGGCATGAATAAAGTACTTGCTATCTGCTTGAGTTTTAACAAACCAAAGGGATGACTTAGGACAAATTCACTTTTTCAGGGTTGGATTTTCTTTAAAGCTCTTCTGCAGCCAAGTCAGAGCTCCACTATCCATGCACACCTGCAGGTCTCCTGCTGATCAACTGTCAGTATTAGTCAGTATTAAATTAGTCTTGGCATTTCACAGTGTTCACTAATTATAACCACATCTTTTGGAGAGCAGTTAGAGTTATTTTGCAGAGGGATGAAAATGTTTGATGCATTTGTTTGTTTCCCCTTAGAGTGAGGCTGGGATAAACACTACTTTAAAAATCTGTAATCTTAATTCCTCTTCCAAACAAATGTGAATGCTCCCTCAGCTCCCCTGGGGAACGTATCTGGAACACAGGAGACTATCAGGGAAGATGAACAAGGCTAAGGGCAAACTTTTTTTGTGAATCTCTTCATGCCTGTTAAAATGGATCTAAAATAAAAATAAAATTTGGAGAATGCAACCAAAGTGAGGTCCACACAGGGGTCTTGCACCTGGGATCAGCGGGAAATAGCAGTCACTACAGCATCAGCAACATCTGGATGTGCACATCCCTTCGCGCTTTGTCCAGTCGAGGGCCATGTGTGGCTCTAGACGGTGTCTCCTTTCACCTCTTGAACCCTGACTCGGATTCAGTCTCATGTTTCTGGCATTTTGAGAGAGCTGTCTCGCTCAGAAACAAGTTCATAAGACTGAAATATTTTCTTGTTTATCTATTTTAGCAAAGAAAGCAGTGAGAGCAAAAAGGTTACCATTTAATTTACACAATTTTCCTCATTCTCAGTAGATAGTCTTAGCAATAAGATCTATTATGGTATAAGACTGGTTTTCATATTCAAACAAATATCACATTACCACAGACAATGGGATTTAACTACTTGGTGGTCTGAAATCCTGGTTCCTGAACTTTTCATATTAATGTGGATAAGGACTAAAGATCCTGGAGTCGGTAGGGCTATGACAGTGTCACAGTCAACTGAGAAGGTGATGTCTTGTGTCTGGTTTTGTTTGAACTTCAAACTCTCACAGGACCTTTGCTGTGCTTCATACCAGCCCTTCCTTGACCCAAATACTTCTTGTGTCCTTTCACATGTCCCTGTAGTCAGTTAAAAGCTATCAGCAAAAGAGTGGGTTCTCCAGAGATAATGCTATCTTTAAGCCTTTAGTCCTGGGAGCAACAACAGCCCAAATTTCACTTTTATCTTGCATTTAAATGTGTTTTACCATCAACACAAACTGCTTCAGCCCCTGGTGTCCAGCAACTATTTTTTGGCAGAGGGTACAGCTGGTCCAGAGCATTCAGTGGTTTTGCACTGGGTGCAGCAGCAAAGACCCAGCAGCTAATTCATCAAAGCCATCAGCCCGCTGATAGCTTCAGTGCAACATTCACCATTAAATCAGATATCCTGGAGTCATCCTGTCTGCTTCACAGTGGTGAGAGTCCTGGCAAGACAGTTTATCTCCTTGCACAGATATTTGCAGCCCTGCTGGGACTGAAGCTGTGCATCACATCAGCACATTAGCAGAGCTGAGAAAGAAACCTTAAATCCTTTGTTGACTAGAGAGTCTGGTACTTGGGATGACGGTACTGTTGTCATGGGTGGGAGACAAGAGCAGAGGGATACCACTTTTGTGAGTCACCACCATTGTCAGTACATGTGGCTTCAATACAGAGAGAGGATTTTTTTCTGGGACCACTCTCATCTCCACTAGCCCTGCACTGCTCATAGTTTTCTGTGGCAGAAACCCAACAACCCTGGGATGCAACTCCTCTGAGATGGACTGGAGTGCATTTTAGCTGTGTCCCAGGATCACACACAGTTGTTCAGAGCAAAGCCCTTCAAACTGATCCACACTGTGGCTCACCGGTTAACAGCATTGTAACCACACCTCAGGCATGGTTGTCTAATAACTAGACAGGCTGGGTGTTAGCACCCTTCACAGCAAAGGCTGTTTATTTTCAGGGTAGCAACAAGCATGTATGCAATCAAGGGCACTCTGGCTGTGGCTGCAGTCAGTGGCAGAGGACAAGAAAGAAAACAGGCTGTGAGGCTGTCACAGTTTCATGTGCCATAAAAATAGCAGTGTAACCTCCACTGGGTTGCTGCATTGAAATCAGCAAAGGGAGAAACTTGTCCTGCTAATGACTCAGTTGATGTCTCTGACCAGGAAGGCTCTGCTCCTCTGCAGAGCCCATGAACTTGGATGTGAGTAAAATCGCTGTCTGGTTAAAAAAGGCTGGCCTAGAGGACAAAGAAACAGCCCTGTCATTGTCTAGACCTCCAGATCATATCCTCAGAGGCTATGATGCAGCTTATTCAGAGGAGGAAATAAAAACCGCTTGGATAAAAGTTTCTTACACATGGTCTACTCTCTTGTGTAAGTGTTTTTAGTATAGAACTGCACCATTTTAATAATATGCATTGCTTCAATAGGAAAAAAAAAATCATTACTTACACCTCTGCACAGGAGATAAAAGACATGTGGAAACCGTGAAAACACTAATCCAAATAAATGCATGCAAAGACAGCAGAGTTGCTTATCTTCATGGAATATTTTAATGTCTGTCGTCTTCTTCCAGAAAAGCTATGGGACCATTCACACCTTTAAAAACCGTCATCCTGTAAATAGGTAACTAAAATCCCTTTTTCTAAAGCTGATTCTGTAAAACAGTTTTAAAAGGACTGATACAGGTTTTAATAGGGCATTCTTGGGTTTAGCGCCCTGCGTGTTATATTAGCTATATCTTCCTCATGTATAAATACAATGGCAAAGTGACAGAAGTGCTCCAATACAGACTGCAAACAGAGAGGTGCTGACAGGGTAAGTGTCTTCCTCAGCATGAATCCAAAAGGCCTAGTTGGTACCCTAAGTACAGCAATTAGACTCCTGCTCCCATCTGCCTTGTCTTGCCTCACATGGAATTCATGCCTGTTGCTTTGGTCCCCCTTTCCTTCTAAAGTCATGAGCAACACACCAGCAAACCTTATCCCCTTCCCTAAATGATTTGGAGCCTCGTGGTCAGGGCCTGGTTTGGCAGACCCATGTCTTCTGGCTCCTGGGAAGCCTCTAGGCATGAGTCTAGCAGGCAAAAGTGTGACAGTCATAGTCGCTTGATCTCATTCTTGGGTTGTCTCCCAAGGCATACGTCTCTTCCCTCATACTCAGATCCTAGTGAGATGGCCTCTTGGGGCAAATACCCCAGTGGCTTTTGGTACCATCTGACGTGATAAAAAACAGCTGGGAGAGCCATTAGGGTCTGCAGTGAACAGAAACTTTGGGATCCACCTGACTGACAACACCACTAATGGGAACATTTTGGCTTCTAAGTGTGGAAAAGCTTGAGCTTCCTGAAGACACAGGCACACAGCTGGTCACGTACAGATCCTTACACACACACATTCATGTTCATACACACACACGTGCATTCTCAGCAGTTGCTACATATTCAGTGATTGACCAGCTGCATTGATGATGACCTCAATTAAAAGGTGTTTTTGTAGGTCCCATGCAAAGCGTGATGGTGCACCGGGCTCTGGAGGGGAGTAAGAGTTCCTGGACCTTGATGAGGTTCATTATAGGCACCTATGCAGCTGATGCAGAGTTTGTTGTTAATCTTTATATTTAGCACTCTTAATTGTGTGCCCCACCAAGCTGAGATTCACTAGACATCATATTATCAAATAATTTTTTCTCAGAAATACCTCCTATATTTTACCGGTGTCATCCCAAAACTGACCATGCAGCTGAGTCTGTAGACAAGAAGAGAGGATGATTTACTGTGACAGGAGGCCTGCAGTTCTTGGGTTTCTGTTTAATATGAGCAGCTACTTTCCACACAAGTGTGAGGGTGAGGAGAGGGATCTGAAATGGAAAGTCCTGGGCTGGCATGACAACTAGAAACAGCGTCTCCCAAATCTGAATCATGCCACACACCATATAGCAGTGACTTATATACATCTAATGGTACATGGTGGCAGTTTGGAATATCCTCTGTGAAGGCTTTGTAAAAGTGGCAAGGAGTAGATTACTATGTGGTTAATAATGTTGTTTGTTGCACTGTAATTTATTGATGCTAAACAGTAATTTCATCCATCATTACTGTTGTGCAATTTGTAGTGTTACATGAAGTCAGAAACCTTTGTGTAATGGAGCCTTCTCCATTGAAGGTTGTCCCATGGGCCATCATATTTAACAAGGTTAAGTGCAAGGGTAAAACTATGTAAAATCATGTGGCAGCCCTTGTCAGCATTAGAGCACAAGTGTGATTAGAGCCATCTCTGCTTAGTATGATGCTTAAACATTAAGAAACTTAAGCACTAAATTACACAGTACAAAGTAAATAAATCACATGGGGAGTCAGAGTCAGGCCATGAAGGGAGGAGAAATTTTTGAAGACTGTTTCCTGGTTCTTGGTTCTCCAGCAGAAAGGCTGCTATGAAAATCTACTCGCAGTAATATTACTGGTACTTATGTTGGGACACTTATTTAAATCGGATATTTATTCTCTGCTCCCCCCTCCCCTCTGATTACCTGAGTGACATAACAAACCTCAACTTCTTTTCAAAAGCCTTTTAAGCTGCTCAAGCTGCAAGCATTGCAGAAGAGCCGATGGTTACTACCCCTCCTTCAGAGGCTGTTGTATGCTAAAAACTTCTACTCTTAATACCATAACCCTGAGAAAACTGCATTTAATGCACTCAGGAAATGAGTAATCCCTGTTAGACTGTAACAAGTCCATGGACATTGAGTTGTTCTTCTGCAAATGGTGTCATCGTGCTCAGCACATGACGTCAGGGGTAGGAGGTTAAGATCCAGAAATACTGTCCTGGGGGATCGTCTGGCCCCTCCCAGAATGTATCAAAATTTCTAATGCTTTGTCAGAGTTTTCCCCTCTGATGGATATCTTTTACCTTTCTTTTAGGCCATCTTTCTTTTTTTTTTTTTTTTTCCTCTTTTTAATTTTTTCTTCTTTCTTTCCTTCTTTTTCCTCAGTGCCCTGTCTCTTGCCTAGCCACCTTCTTAATTCAAAGACACACAACTTTCAAAGTTTATAGCTGTGAACAACATCTTCACATGCACAAATAAAGTCAATTCCAAGCTTTGGCATTTGCAGGAGTTGAGCCTGAAGTGTTAAAGTACAAACACTTTCTGATCAGCCATTCCCTCGATAACAGATGGCCCAATCTATGCTCCAAGATTGTCTTTAACTCTGTCTGACCCAACGTAAAACCAAATGTTCATAAACTGCAGTTATCCATACCCCAAGATGTCCATTTTTGGCTGTAAATCTGGAGCACATGCTGTTATATGAGATTTGTAACAGTCGTGTGCGATATAGGGAGGCGTGTTTGCTAACTTGGGGGGGATCTGATCAACACAGGCAAACACTGCTCCCTCCAACAACTTCAGCTTCTTCTGAGAAACTTTTTCTGACAGTATTTTCAATGTGATAAAGTTTTTTTTTTATTTCCCTGGGTAGTACCTCATTGTATACCTTGGGTAAATGTATCAAGCCAAAGCCATAGGAATTCTGTGCATTAAAAGCCACAGGAATCACACTGCACGTGGAAGGGAAGAGCCTCCCTGTATAACACCAGAATTTGGGTACAAGATCTGCAGGGATGAATGCTGCCTCTTTCCACTGGCATTAGTTTTGCCTCAAGGGCAGGAAAGAACAGAAAAAAATGCCAGATGCAGAGCCCATAGAAGCTGCTGAAATAACATCTTGAATTCAATGAATTATGAGGAATCAAGCCATAGCTCAGATGACTGGTTGAAGCCATGCTTCTCCAGCTTCATCCAGGGGGTTGTGATCACACACTCCTGCTGCAAAAGAAGCGTGGAGATAACTGTTGCTGGATGCTTGGCAACCCTTTATTTCAGAAGGAAAAGGGCTGGATCTGCTATTTCTGATAAAGTCACAAATTCTGTTAATCAAACTGATAAAAAACAAAACGAAACAACCACCTTTCTTATAAGACATGAAACTTTTGCCTCAGGCTTCAAAAGAAGAGATAATTTGTTTTTAGAGTCCATAAAATAGATAAATGTTCATAGATGTGAAAAAAAAGTCTTTTCACAGGCATTATTTTTTTCAGGGCAGGGGGAAGGGGAGCTTCTAATCTGTTTATACAAGGATTAATATTAGGAGTGAGTTAGTTTTTCCAAGGTTCAGCAGAGCATGAGGGGGAAAACAAAACAAAACTTATTTTCAGGAATGTTTACCAATGGGTTCTGGCCATGTTTTGAAACTTGGGAGGCCAGGTTTTGCGTCTTAGTGTTAGTGTTTAACTTTAGGATTAGGAATTATTGAGTTAGGTTCATTAAAATAGCTGGGTTTTGTCCTTCAGAAATTTAAGAAAACATGGTGTAAGCCATGGAAGCAAGGTCTTTTTCTGGGTAACAACAGCCTCATTCAGCTCTAAGCATATGGCAGTCTTTGTTTCAGAAACCTGTGTTAAAGTAAGGGTAATGCTCCCCATTCCAGCAGAGTCATCATCTCTGTTCTCAGGGATTTACGTAGCTCTCAATAATGCCTAATGTTTAAAAATGCCTCAAACACCTTGAGACATCCCAGCATACTGAAGCTACTGTAAGGGTGATAGAGCCAGTTATCCCCTGAATTTCATGATCTGTTCCCAGTTTGAAGAGGAGAAAAAAGCACCAACTGCACAGAAAGGGTAAGGCTTGTGAAGGGCATCTCTGAACTCTCTCAGCTGAGTAGTGAATGATGATGATTAAATATTCCATCAAAAAAAACTTTGAGGAGAAACTACTCCCAGCATGAGGACATCCTCCCGGGAACACATGAAATGGACAGAAGTGGTTGTCCTGTTGCAATAGGTTATTCCGCAAAGGGCAGACTGTATTCCCATGCCCTGGCACAGGCAAGACAAAGGCTCATTTTGGGGGCAAATCTCACTTCTTGAGCTTTCTGAATGACTTGCAGCAATCTCTGTGGTTTTGTGCTGACTGCATGGTAGGATCTTTGCATTTCCATCCTCAGCAGGACCAGTTCTGCCTTCAGCCACGTTAATGTAACTGAATTCAAAGCAGCTGCCCCATTATAGAGCAGACTAAGACTAGCCCCAACTTGTCTATGTGTGGTTGCGCTCACAAATGTCCCATTAATTGAGAACAGTCCCTAGTGGGTTTTCATTTCAAGAAGAGTTTTAGAAGTTTGGGTCACTGCAAACAAAATCGTGCTCTCCTCTGCTTTGGGTGTTTTACAGTAACTCAACTCTTTTTTTAATCTGCAGCCCAACCAGCTGACTGGAGCTGGCAGGAAGACAATGAATCCATTTTACAAGGACTTTCAAGGTTTCAAAATGTGTTTTGGATCTGCCTTGGAGTGAAAACAAAACCTTCTGAACTTTTTCATACGGTGAAGTCGTGTCAAGACCATTTTTGCCTGAGAAGGCTCTGAGATTGCCTCTGTGGTGCAGACTGCTAAGACGGCCTCATTTTTGCTGATGGAGGTCACGTGGCTGCTTGTTACTCTGAAAACAGCAGCTTGATAATGCATAAATAAACCTGGATGACTTCAGCCCCGGACACACGAGAAGATGGTTTCTACTCTGGAAGTTTTTTTCTAGGCAGAATGACTGTTGTGACTTTTCTTGGGATTCTTTGGAAAAAAAACCAGCTCCTCCTAATGATGTAAGGACAGAGTGACCTTGGATTTCTGTGATGACAAACCAGCCATAGGCACAAGGGGTTGGGACCCTGATTCCACTTTTCATTCTTACAGATACTATCAGCTTGCTGACATAGATATGTTTTCTTCTCATCTTCCTACACTTAGCAAGGGGAGATACAGCACTGTACAATAAATATATGTGTTTTTTTAAAAAATGAAAGAATTGCTTTATCAGTTTTGAAACCACCTCTTTTTCCTTCCTTTTTTTTTTCTGTCTTCCAACTGCTCTGCTTCGTTTGTTGTTTAAGACAGATAAGCTCACTGACAAATTCAAGCCCTGGTCCAGAGAACACCAATACTAAGTTAATTTTTCCAGGCAGAGGCCCTGACTATGCCTTATTTGCACTCAATGGTATATGTCATCTCTCACATAGTTTCAGACCTGCCAGGAATTACAGCAGTGTTGGTAATAGTGTACTTGATTTTGAAGGGAGGAGAAGCTATGCTACTTTAATCATTATTTAAACCATATCCCTCTGCTTTGGTGAATGGCAGGCTCCCATTCACACATAGCATATGATGCAGACACAAATAAGGGGCTGCCTTTGGGAAGAAAACTTTCTTCAGCTGATTTACTCTTTTTTCTGGTGTGTTTTGTGTTCGTTTTTTTTTTATAAAACCCCATAATTTTAGCTAGAGAAGGGACAGAAGAAAATTGTGACATACATTTATCAATCTTTCGAGCACAGTGGCTTCCTGTGAAACATGACCCCACATGTCAGGTGGAAGGACAAAGCTTCTCTCTGAAGAACTTTCAGTATGAATAGAAAGCAATAAGAAAAAACGTGGTTTTGCTACATACACTTATTTTACTGATGGAGAAATAAACCACTGTGAGAGTGGGCGTTTTATCAGAAATATGGCTGGTTAAAAAGAAACCCTCTCTGGGAAGGCAGTCAGATTCACTGACCGCAAGATTATCTTTCTTAGTCATTTTCTTTCCAAAAGGTTTCACATAATAATTTCTGCCATTCTGGTCGATACCACATTAAATGGAAAAAGCAACCTACTTGTCACATAAATTACTAGAGCAGACCTATCACCAGCTCACCATAAGGATGCATTACCTGTTTTTCCTTCTTGATGATATTGTGAAGTTTATGAAGTCCACGTGGTCACCCATCCATTACCTCCACACATCCATTATTCTTTCTACCTCACCAATAATTTCCTAACATTGCTGTAGAGCTCATTTAATACATTAGGATATACTAGGTATGCAGAGTTGGATTCAAACCTGGTACCCAGTCAACTGGACATCAAGGCATTGTCCAAAGAGCTGGCTTTGTGGTAGGCAAAACCCAAATTCCCAATAGTCCTTTCACACCTAGGTTAGTGATTTTCCTACTGCCCATTCATTTTCTTTTTTTCCTCATCAAACATAACTCAAAACCTACGATTTCTTGGCCACAGAGTACATGGTTTATATTTGAAGAGAGAAATTTGTAATAAAGATGACGGATTCATGTAAGCATCCAGTGAACTCATACTGTCTTCTTCAATGTTTATATTCACTTATTGTGCTCTACTGTTCTCAAATAATTACATAACTAGCCACAGCCATTTCAAACAGCCCTTCAACCCACATCATACTCATGTATAAACATTGGTGCTTTATACAGTCATTTTGTATGAAATGTCTGCAGGACAAGAGTTTGCTGTACCATATTCATTTTGTGAGATGATTCAGGCAGCAGTTAAGACTCAAAGTACTTTTGATTTCCTTGCAAACAGTCTGTCTGCCTTCCTTGCTATCTGTAGCCCAAGATCTAGGAAGGAGTTTACCCAGTATAGTCTGTGTCCAGAGTCGTGATAATAAATCACTGAGCTGCAAATAACAGGCGCAGATTCCAGGCATCTGGATCCCTTGCTCCATAACTGCAGGCACAAAGTCTTCGATCATTTCTTTGAACAGGTCCAATTTCAGCTCGAGCACCCACTGCTAATGGGTCAGATGCTGCAAAGCTACATTATTATGGTTCTGTGCTCAAGGGGCAATAATTTTGTGTCTCATTTTGGGACATTAGCTTGGTCTCAACCCTGACCTAACCATAAACAAAGGAAGACTGAGCCTGCCTGAAAAGTCTTGGTGGCTTTCTGCCCTCTGAGGAGCAGTCTCATGCAATAAAATCACAGAATCACAGGGGTTGAAAGTGACCTCTGGAGATCATCCGTCCTATGTCCCTGCTAAATCAGGTTCACCTAGAGCAGATTGCACAGGATCACATCCAGACAGGTTTTGAATATCTCCAGAGAAGGAGACTCCACAACCTATCTGGGGAGACTGTTCCAGTGATCTGTTACCCTTAAAGTGAAGAAGTTGTTCAGATGGAACATCCTGCATTACAGTTTGTGCCCATTACCCCTTTGTCCGGTCACTAGATACAACTGAAGAGTCTGGCCCCATCCTCTTAACACCTCTCATCTAGATACTGCTAAACACTGATAAGATCCACTCTCAGTCTTCTCCAGGCTTCACAGACCTATGTCTTTCAGCCTTTCCTCACAAAAGAGGTGATCCCGTCCCCTCATCACTTTTGCAGCCTTCCACTGGACTCTCCGGTACCTCCTGATCTCTCTTGAACTCGGGAGTCCACAACGGGACACAATACTCCAGATGTGGACTCTCTAGGGCAGAGTAGAGGGGGGAGAATAACATCCCTCAATCTGCTGGCAACACTCTTCTTAATGTACCCCAAAATATCATTGCTTTTCTTGGCCACGACACCACATCTCTGACTCATGGTTAACCTGTTGTCCACCAGGATTCCAAGGGACTTCTCTGCAGAGATGATTGCCCGCAGGTCAATCCCTAACCTGTACTGATACATGGGTTTATTCCTCCCTAGGTGTAGGACCCTACACTTGCCCTTGTTGAACCTTGTTGAAAATAAAAAAAGGCCTGAAAACCAGCATTCTCCAGAAAGCGATGCAGGGCATCCTGGTTCTCATGGGGACAAAGCTGCTTCCATGGAAAAATGTCAGATATTTTTTTAAAAAAGAGTGCATTGGATAAATCACCACCTGACTCCCCACTCAACTTTTGGGCAGAGAGGGTGGTGAAATGGTCCATTAGAAAAAAGTGTCATCCCAACAAGCCTGTTCACCTCACAAAGTAAAAAATACCTGGGAGGCAATGAATCCCATCACTGTGAGCAATTGGGGACTGTGGGTAGGGACTAGCAGAAGGCATAAGCATCATGTAATTCCTAATTTAATCCCTTTTTAAACATTGTTATAAGACAGACCTGACCCAACATCACTGGCATGGGGGTGGATTCATATCTCTCCGCCTTCATGCTCAAGGGGTGCAGCTGTATCTCAAAGGGAAGAGGATATTACACAGCAACAGCCCCTACTCCTACTTGAAAGGAAAGCAAGGAAGAAAAGAAATCCTGGAAATTGTGCTGATTTCTCTCCAGATATGAAGAAATGGCCATTTCTGTCTTTCCTCTTGCTGTCAGGAGGGGTTGTAGTCTTTGTTCTTTGAAAGGGAGAAAGATTAAATTCTCTGGGTTGAGTAAAGTACATTTTTCAGAAGATGTCTCTTTCCCAGTGACACAGCCCCTTATTGTACATACACACAAACACACATGCACACCACACACATGCATGTACACACAGACACACATTTTCTATTTCATTAAAGAACATTCTGGTAACAATCAAAGGCAGCTCATAAATGTCATATTTCAAAAAGCATAATACATGATTCCTTCTTTGGAGCAGGTTTTATGACAAACAGTATACCAATGTTTGTGTATCATTTCTAGGACCATAAAATAACTTTTTACAGCTCTTAGGCTAATATCTGAAAAGTAGACTACATTTTTGTACTAAATTCTTTCACAGTATTTAAAGCATAAAATCCCTTGCCATTCCACCCTCCCTCTCCTCATTTCTCTTTCTATGCAAAACCATGTGACAAAAAGCAAAATGCTTTTAAGAAACATACCTCTGGCGTTGAGCCAACCCCTCTTTTTCTTTTTTTTTTGGCTTTGCCAGTTGAAGCTGACAGATATCTATAGCAAACAGTTAACATATATAAACATGTCAGATATAAAACAAATATACTTTGAAAGAAAACAGAGAGCTGGAATGGTTCATGCTGCAAGACAGTGTTGGTGCAATTAGCAGGAGCTGGGTGTGGGGTCTTCAGGGAGAGTTTGGCAGGTCTATCTAAGGTAGAAGTACCTTTCTTCTTCACTCTGTCAAGTCCTGTGTGGATGGCATGGAAAAAAGACAGGCCCACAGTGTCACAGCCACCATCTGGTATAGATGAAAAGAAAGCATGGGAGATTTTTATGATGGCCAGTGAGGCAGTGTGTATGAGAGACATCTGCAGGCTTGTGTTTCTGGAATACATTTCACAGGTTGAATAAGCTGGATGATCGTTGAATTGCAACCACTTAAAGGCTTGATCTTGCAAAGCTTCTGTTGGATGCTGAGCCCTACTTCTTCTGCTCAGCGAGGCTTTTCTCCACTGTTTATTATCACATGGCACTTAATGTGATTATAAATGAACAAGCCTGAATTAATCAGAAAGAAAAAACAAGTAGCAGTGTAGTCTGGTGCTGTATATTGTGAGCAGGCTCACAGTACCCCGACAGTGAGGAGCCATCCCAGCACCAGTCACCTATAAGATCATGAGATGTTACCCATAGAGGGATGCAGGGATGCATGAAGTTGGGTCAAAAATGACCACAGGATGATGACCAGAGAGGAAGCAAAAGGTGCCCTGTTTGGGTCTGCTCCCTGCTTTGTTGTAGTCCCAAAGCCACATCTCTTCACTGTCTTCTATCTTCTGTTGGGGCAGAGGTGTGCATGGGCCCAAACTTGCCATGTGTGGGCATTCTTATTATCAGACTTAATGAGAAAAATAACCATTTGACTTTCTGTCAAGTCAGTTAGTGGGGATGGCACCCTTAGACAGCAGTTCAGAATTGGCATCCAAAAGAGCATGGGATCAGTCCAGGCCCTGCTGCACCTCTATCTAGAGGATCTCCTTCTTGGTGGGTCCTATAAAACAGTCTAGCACAGATCAGACACCAGCGTGACTCCTGACTATTGAAACATAGCAATAGGTTAAGAATAGACTAAATAGACTATTAAACAGATTGATTCAGCTCCCAAGCTGTCTAGGACTGCAATTAAATGGACTCAGATTCTTCAGACTAGGAAGGAGGTATGATAGAGATCATGAGTAGGCTGGAAAATATTAATGGAAGACTGTTTGCTGTCTCTTCTAATACAAGAGCTAGAAGATGTCAGATGAAACTTGTTAGTGGCAAGTTCAGAGAAAAAAGGAAACAAAAGAAGAGCCATTTTCCCCAGGGTACAGTTAAGAGGGGGAACTCTTTGCCATAGGGCTACCAAGCACATTAATGGAGGAAAATTTATTTAAAGGCTGTTGAAGACAAAGATGCCTCCCCTGGCTCAGGGCAGAGCTGATGCTGCCAGCGGCTGGTGAGCACAGCAGGGGACATCTCTGTGTTCTGGCCCCACTCACACCTTGGCATCCATGGTGGAGATAGTTCAGGTCTGCCTTGGGATGGAGGATTGGAGGGGCTGAGGATCAGTGTCTGTATCTCACTGAAACAGTTTAAAATCCACACTTTAAATCACAGTTAAGAACCTACTATCAGAACAGATGCTTCCTCTAGCTGGAAGGGAAGGCACACTCCTCCATGTGTTCAGAGTTCTTTAGAAAGTCCAACCAGCAATACCTGAACACCCTGGGAGCTGAAATCTCCTTGAAAAAATTAAAACTGGAGTAAGGAAGGGGTTTGTCCTTCTGATGCCTCCCAGGGACAGAAATCAAAACTTTATTCTATTGTGAGCAGAAGAAAAGAGGGATTAATGACAGTGATGGGTGAAATTCAAACACTTTGCAGGTTTTGTTCAATTTGGGTAAGTCTAAAACAGATCTGGATTGGAAATAAGCAGTACATAGATTTCAGAAAATGCCTTCCATTGAAGTAATCTCACATGACACAGATTGCTTTTATTTGATGAAGAAATAAATAAGGATGGAGACAAACTTCTTTATCTACAAGAATACTTAAGATGTGAATCACCAATAATGGAATATTTTGCAGAATAATATTTATCAATTATTCTTTTAATTTTAAAAAATAAGACTTTGGAAAACCATTTTTAAATGACTTAGATTCCTTCCCTCCCTCCCTCCCTCCCTCCTTATTTTTGCTCACTACTCCCTCACTCTACTCCATCTGCTGCTGAAAAAAGGATGATAAAGATTTTAAACCCTTAGAGAAAACTGCTATTTAAATCTGCTGAAAAAAAAATGGAAGAAATTTGTGCAACTGTGGAAAACAAAGCTTCTTTTATAATGTCTTCCCACCTGAAATATGAGAGTAAAAAAACATGTGCAGAAATGCTTCAAGAATTGAGATGCCTCTACTTTTGCCTTCCTCCCTGAAGGCACAGGAGATTCAGCAGGTCTCACCCGGCTCATGGAGTGGCAACTGAGACATCATCAGCTAAAGGATATGAGAGGTGCCATGTTCCTTGGTTAGATCTGCTTTTACAGACACACAGGAAGTTTGCAGCACAAAAGGGATTAAGAACAAGCCTTAAATGAGTGACCTCTCCCACCCCCAGACTAGCCTCTCTCATTTCTTGCTCTTTCCCAACCAAAACAAGCACTGCCAATGGGCACAGCAAAAGGGAAGGCAAACCCAGAGACTGCTGAGCTATTCTGGGAAGATGAAGCAGATGCTGCCATCTAAAGCAGAAGCAGCATTGTGAGTTTCTCTTTTTTGCCCCTCAGATATTTTCAGCAATAAAAAGAATTTCCACCCAGCTCCAGGCCTGGCATGGAACCTGCTAATCCCCCCAGCAGCTGAGAGAGTCCCCATGGCAGCGGCGTCCCGTTTTCCGGGGCCTTTTATGGTTCTTCTCTGCACAGTGACCCCCAACACAGACACCCCTGGGTCCAGATCCTGAGCCAACACATGTCAAGGTGAGGCTGATTGACAGGGGCTGAAGATTAGTCCCCTGAGAATAACTGTTAACTTTATAGCTCCAGTTTCAGGGCAGGATTTTCCAAAGTGCCTGTTTAATACCCGTATGTAACAGAGCAGGAGAAATTGTATGAATGGTTTTGTCACCCTCCACAATGTAACATAAACAAGTTCAGTCATCTATTTTAATTCATGAGAAAATCACCCTTCATATAATAAAAAAAATCCAGAGAAACTTTCTGTGAGTTTAGCAGAGCAGCCCACTCTGGCAGGCGCTGCTTGCTCCAAGCTCCTCAAGAAGAGGCTTCAACCCCAAGGCAAACATCTGTGGAAGTTTTATGAGAGCCTAAACCAAGAGAAAAGCCAGCAGCAGACATCTGTAGGCTCCTATGGGGACAAGCACAACTGATCCCAGTATCTACTGTATGAGGAAGGATTGCTGGACTTTGTGTGCTTCATGACGAGCTGCAAGGAAACCTTCACAGCTCCCTTAGCTGGAGAACAATTGCTTGAGGTCCCTGCCTCTTCCAGGTTCATTTTCTCATGTGAAATCTCCTTAAAGAAAAAAATACAGGAATGGTCAATTTGTAGATAGATGACCACAGCACCTTTTCCAATAACCTGACTAGCTCTTAATGCCTTAACTGTTAGCAATATTGGACTGGTAATTGCAGTAAAGGACAACACCTGCAATAAATTAGGATGCTATTCAGAATTACATCTCAATTGTTGACAAATTTCCCTGTCTATTATTAACAGCAGCAGGTAATGACTGTAGGAGATGGCATACAGCTTCTGAGTTGTGGGCAGCCATACATATCCTGTTCCTAAATATGTTGTGCTTCCATGTTTGCTTTTTTGTTCAGGAAAATATTAATTTGATTTTTCCTCAATTGCACAAGGCAAATTCACTGTCTTTTAGGTCTGAGCTCTGAGACTCTGAAGGCCATCAACATTATCTAATTTGCTCTTGAGCTCGTGGGCAATATTGGCTTAACACGCTGTAAGAGGTTGGGATGGTTCAGAAAGCAGAAGGGTGAGTACCAGGGAGAAAAGAGGGACTTGTGGCTGGAGCAGGACCTCTACAGCCACCATGCATGATACCTTGGGCTGCTGAGGAGTCACTGTTCCAGAGAACCTCCGGAGAAAACAAACTGTTATCCTTTCCCTGGAGCTGCCACTGTGCCTGGGCCAAAAAAAAAATAAAGTGGTCTAGGACAGGAGTGCAGACAGTGCTGTGCTCTTATTTACTTTACAAGCATAGATGTGACCAACATGTCTCACCATAGTCCTGATCTCCAGTTCAGCTGTACTGGAGCCTCTGACAGCTGAAGGAGAGGAAATGAACTTGTGAGGCTATTGAACTGCTGGTGTCTCCTTTCGCCTGAAATTAATGTCAATGGTTGTTGATGCTACATTTCCTGTCTCCCCTGTTAAACCTGGAGCTTCAGTGGATTTCCCAATGGTAAAGAGGTCTGGCCAGCTCTCCAACCAGGTTTTGAGCCTCAGTAGTGTCCTTGTGAGCACTGGAGGGTAATTATGAAGCAGGCTGTAACCTACGTCATGCAGTTCAGAAAACAGATTTACTGAGGCAGGAGAATGTGCTGCTGTTTGCATGGGGTGCTTCCTATGTAGCAAGTAGCAAAAGTCACTTACAGACAGGTAAACAGATAGACAAATGAAACTCTGTTTGAAATCTTAATGTCATAATACCAAACTGCTGCAGAAGTCAAAGTGTTGTTCCAACACCACCCCTTAGAGGCTGATCTTTTCCTCTGGATTATTTTCCAGAGCTGTTCAAGCATCCACAGATACAGTCACAAGGTCATAGACACACTGTCCTGCAAGGTGACACATGCCTCCAGTATGTGGGTGTCAACTCTGGCCTTGATGTACACATTGTCTCAGTGCAAAGAGCACAAGGATGAGTGACCATGAAAGACTTCATGGGGAGCTTGGCTTCATTTTGTATTCCACTACCCATTTTCTGGGAGTGTCTTCTCATTCAAAATACTTGGCAATGGAACCAGTGCAACAGCAACATATACATGTCCAGAAAACTCTGGGCTCATCTAGTCCATCAAAACAGCAACTGCACCCCTATGATCTCCAAATGCTTCACACATTAATTAACCCAAGATCTCCAGAAGACAGCTGTAATACTGAGGGTAGGAGGTCTCTGCAGCAGTGCCCCATGTCACACAGAGGCAGTCTACTTGTGCACAGCACAGATTTCTAGTTTTGGGGCAGGAAGACCGAAGTCTGTGGAGTGGCCACTCTGTAAGCCACCAAACAGCCATGGGGCTCTTCACTATCTGCAGACTTACCTAGTCCAGCTGGATAGTTTAAATTTTGTGCTTCTCCCCACCTTTGCTCCACAAAATATTCCATGCATGTTCTCTTCCCACCTCACCTCCACCCATTGCCTTCCCATAGTTTTCATTGTTCTCATAAAATATCCTCAATGTTGGAAGAAAGTGCTCGTGGGTGTATTCAGAAATCCAACCTGGGGTACTTAACTGAAGAACATGGCTCTCAAATTTACTGGGGAGAAGCTCTATCAGGGGGATGAACTATTTATTTTGTTTCTCTGGAGGAGCCCATTTCTCCCATATTTCTGTGGAAGAGGACTCCAGAGAGTAGCTGGCTAAGTTTGGTTCCTAAATTTGGGTGGGGTGAAAACTGCTGCCCTGTAGATGTCAAAGGGAGTTAAGTTTGCTGGGACTGGAAGGCACTTGTGAAAGCACAGCCCTTTCTGCTGATCCCTTTGTTTGCTGCGCTATGACCATACAATAAAGGCCTGTGCCAGGCACCACATAAAAAACAGAGGGAGAAAGTTTTCTCACCCTGGAGTTTGCAGTCTAAATGGACAAAGGAGTAGTGCAGAAAAGTGAGCAGAGTTTGGCTTGCAAATATTATGTTATAGCTCCCCAATTTCTTCATGGTTGGATGGGCGGCAGATGTATTGCTTGCTTTGAATGGTTTGGGAGGGGCATCTGTGCACGCCCGGGAGTGGAACAGGATCTTGTCTTTATGGCAAGTTTGGCATGAGATGTTCCCAATTAAATGTGGGTATAATCAGATGAGCACTTACAATCCTAGCAGAATGATTTCAAACTGAATTGGTTTAATTTGCTGCAGACAAAGGATCGTGTTCATTGTAAAATGCTTTTATTCCAGAATTAGGGCATCTCCACGTGGAGTTTTTCAGGGAGAATTATTCTTTCTTAAATCCATCCCTTTCCTTAATCTAAATTAACTTCCCTGGATAGAAAAGTGTTTGTGTATATGTAACACAGAAGGGGCCCAGGGAAAAGCAGGAAGGGATTAGCTGAAAGAAAAAAACAAAGGAAGGGGTAGAGATACAGAGGGGAGGGAGATAAATCGGCTAGTGAGAAGGAAGGAAAATGAAGAGCAGCTGGAGTGAAGGGCCCATTGGGCCAGGACCTTTGCAGGGGGATCCCCCAGACCACTAGAGTGCAAGGCAGCTTGCCTGCTGTGGCTGCCCCTGTGCAGGCAGCCCTGGGTGAGCAGAGGAGTGAGGAAAACCTTGCTTCAAATCCTGGCCCATAAGAAGCTGGCAGTGCTACATGTCATCCATACACCCTGAGTAAGAGCCATCCTCCCCTGGCACAATGCTGTGCCACAGAGCTTTGGGGAGAGGGTCACTCAGCTCTGCTTCTCATTTTGCAGCACTGCTGTTAAACCTGAAAACTTTTCAGGGCTTGTGTCAAATCTGACACCCCAGTACAACAACAGGCTGCTGTCTTCACTTCAGCCATCCCTCCTGCTATACAACATATAGATCCCATGGCCAAGGAGAAGGAAGACAGCATGCTGTTCTTGAGCATCTAAATCTCTTCTCTGCCACAGGCTTTCTAGTTAACCTTGGGCAAGTCCCTTAGCCTCAGGAAACCCAGCCCTCGTGCCCATCTGCTGGTCCTAGTGCTTCCTTAACTCTTAGGAGTGTCTTGAGACAGAGGTCAGTACCAACAACCGTGAGAAGCCCAGTCCCATGGCAATAGGAGCTGTGCATATTCCTCAGGTGGGTCCAGACTGTGACGTCAATGGTGATATTTTCATTGTTATATTTCCTAAAGTGCGATCTTTAAAGAAGAAACAGAAGGATGCAGTACTTGCTCTAGACTATATCACCTGCACACCCAGGGCCTTGTCTAAATGAACAATGCTGTTTGCCAGATTGCATTTCCTGTGAGCAGGAATTGTGTTTGGTGTGATGCAAAGCACAGCCAAGGTTCAGTGAAAAAAATAAGAGAAGGAAAGGAATAATAACATTTTACACATGAATTCACCGAGAAATAAAATGAAGCACAGAGTTGTTGAGTGGTTTATACAGGAACAGTGTAGAATATTGAAATATTGAACCCAGGAGTACAATTCTAACAATCTCATCGTGCTTCAACTTCTAGCCCAGACTGTTTTTTTCATATTTTTCTGCCATTCCTATATGTAAGGACTTTTATCCAAAGAACTTAATTTTCTCAATTGTCTGATTTTGGAAATGTGAAAGATTTGCAAAGGGAAGGAACTAAAAAGTTTTAAGGATGAAGGCAAGCACCAAGAGAGTTTGAAGGGGAGAGCAAAACAGTAAAGAAAATATTTATCTGTTCACACATCCAGTTCATCTGCGATCAGTAGTCAAAAGAAGGAGTATTAGCTATTGCTGATATACACAACTCTGGGTATGCTGAAAACAGATTAGAAACTCCCTCCCTCCCTCCCTCCCTCCCTCCCTCCTTCTTTCCCAGAATTAGTTCCCTATTTAAGTAAAAGCACTAGTGTAATGATGATTTTAAGTCAGGCTTCAGCATTTAGAATTAAACGTTATTAAACTAATTAGATAATTTAGATGCTAAAGAGACAATTTAACAAGTAAAGGAGCTGAGAAAGCCAAGAGTACCAGTCTTCTCCAAAACCATAGCAGCACCTACTTCTTCTCTTAATGTCAGGCAGTCTCATAGGCAGCAATGTCTTAGGATGGGCTGTGAGCACCTAACCCACCCCAGCAGTGCAAGGAAGCCCTGGAGTGAAGCTTAAACACAAGGCTCTGCTGAGAGGCCAAATGTGCATGAAATACTGGTTTCTCAATACTAAATGCTGTGGCTATTCAATCCCTTAATTTGGATCTGGAATAGGTTATCCCCTAAGCCTTAAGGGCAGCTCTGAGCTCATCAGTGGGAATTTCACCAATGGCCTTAATAAAAGAAGTGTCAAAAAGTCAGCAACCCAGCCAGGATGTGTGTTGTACTTTAAGAGCTGTCATACGTGTCATACATAGAGGATTTGCATTTCTTTAAGTGCAAATTAGGTGAGGAAAGTCTTGGAGGTTGTTGTGATTCCCCCCATGTGGTTTGACTGGAAGGAGGGGTGATCCTCCAGACCTGCTCCAGGAATGTAGAGGACCTTCCTACTCCTTGTGGGTGCTGCACATTCATGGTCAGGACTCACTCCCAGGGCCACAGTAGACATTACATCTGAAATGGGCTTCACTTCACATGTAAAGTAGGTTTGTATTCTCCTATGGAGTTGTTTGTGCTCCTGCGTTGTCAGGTAGCATGTAATCTACTGGAGGACCTAATATGTAGTATGGTATGTGCAACCATTCAGATGAGGCACTTTAAATTTTTCCTACACTCATCAAAGCAGGGTTTACTCCAGCTCTCCCATGGCCTTCCTGTGTGGCATTTGGAAATGTGTTTATCCATCCCACATCTCACTCCATCCCATGTAAAAAATTGGGAATCATGTTCTTATTTCCCAAGGAACTAGAAGGTTAATTTGTTACGAACTAGGAAATGCTAAATCTGAGGTATAGAGCTGTGATGTCAGCCTCTCTCTCTGTTTTTAGACCATGTCAGCTGCTTTTATCAGCATAAAACAAAAGCAGAAGTATGAAAAGTACAGCTACATTTTTAATGTTACTTTTTACTGTGCCTGCATTTTTCTTTTCTTTGTGTAAAATTATGACCTTTTAAATATCAAATAGACTATATATTATTACAGACCAGTTGTTTGGTTTTTTAGGAGAAACAAGTATGTTTTCCATTATATTCACCAGGTGCATTCTATAAAGAGGGCGTTTATGGTAGAACCGTATATATTTCAATAAAGGCTTAGTAGTTTTATGTCAGAGAGAGGTAGGCTTGAAACCAAGCCCATACATTTCAACTTCACTGAAATTGCTTTTTTGTCTGAAATAAAGTAAACCCTCAAATGGGAACAAAACATATTGGGCATTACATGGGGTTTAGGGAGAGTCACTTAAGAGGTAGGGCTCAAAAAAATCATATTGATCATTCAGATGGGATTAGGAAAAGCTGAAAACATAATAAAACTCCACAGAAATAGACAGAGTCCTACAAAACCTGGAAACTGATATCCACAGCTTGCATTTTTACTATTTGGAATCTTTCTTGGGAAAATGGTTAATTACAGCTAAGCCATTGAAATGGTAATTTACAGCCCCATTTGGAGCAGAAGCCTGGAACAGTAAATTCTGGAGCAAGGCTGTACATCACAGAGCTGCAGCACAAAACTACTGTACAGGCATTGCTGGAAAAGCTCAGCTTCTGCTGTCTTGAGTCTATTAATCTAGTATCTTTGTGTATACAATTCAAACCATGTTACAAATATTTGTAATTTGTAGGAGGAGATGTTGCCAAGAGCTATCTTGATACTGCAACCATAAATAAAGAGTCCCAACACAGAGTTCTGAATTTAAAACAAACCATTTGAAGAAGGTGGGGACAAACTATCTTTTATGAAATAAAAACAAGACTTCAATCTTAAGACAAACACTAAAGGAACCTTTGATATTGAAAAAACTAAAGAACCAACACAGATGTTGATTTCTATCCATTTTTCTATTTTCCATGACTCCTGCAAGTGTTCTTCACCATGACAGATAAATTCAAGCATCTTGTTTCATCATTTATTAAAATCCACCTCATCCTCAGTATTTCGAAGATTTCTGGGAGAACATTAAAAAAGATGGGTAAGTTCTATCAAGGTTTTTTTTGTTGTTCTTACATCATCTACCCCAGGAGAAAGAAGGGCAATTGTCTTATCTTAAGCAAACAAACAAACAAAAAAAAGCATATCCATTAAAACTGAGAACATTCACAGCTGGTAAGAACCAAAATACTGCTTTTCAGACAAACTCCTACGAATTTGAGCAAGACACTCCCTCTAGCAAAGAGAGTTGAAGCCTTTTTTATGCATAAATTATTTCATGAGCATTTGCTCTATGTTTCTTGCATTTTCCCCCGCAGCTCCTGGAAGGGGCTGAAGACATAAAATAACTCCACAGATACAAACGCTCATTGAACTGCCATGACAGAAGCCTAATATACTGGACTGGCACTTCAGGCTGATCAAACCAGTAAGCATAGAGTATTAGTCTTGAAAAAAGCCAAGATACAGTCTGCAACTCATGCCAGGCAGAAGATGTGGTGATCACAGCAGTTGATGCCTTACAGAATTAGGTCCCTTTGGAAAAGTAAACCTCTGTCCCTGCTTTTTATAAGCAAGAGCTAACCCTGGCATATCTGCACTCTCTGTAAGGAGCAGATCCTAGATTAAATTATTCTCTCAGTTACACTTAGCATTTTTTATTTTATTTTTTATTGTGGAAAGTGCTGAGATGCTCGCCAAACAGGAGCCCAGAAGCAAACAACAATGCACTCAGCCAGAGTCAGAAAGCAGAGACCTGAAAGCAAACAAAACCAAGGGCATAAGCGTGGGGGTTTTTTTAGCATGAGTACACTACATATTGCCTTCTGATGCTGTTCTGTGCTTATTCTCTCTGCTGATTTTCATCTGTGCTGAACCAAGCATTGGCTTTCGCAGTAGTTTGATATTCCACATGTGCAGAGATATTGCACAATGTTAACTTTCAGCAGCCTTGGGCCAGAGTGCCATTTGTGTGCCTGGTGCGTTGTGCTGGCCTTGAACCATGACTGCAAATAATAAAGCTGTGTTGATTCAGTGTTTATTTCTGATAAATCTCAGTGTTCCCCCCCCCCTCCTTATGCCAAATACCTAAATATTTTCTCTAAGTCTTTAGCCAAGTCACATCCAAACAAAATGAGAGCAGTCACCAGTTTGTATCATTCCAATAGGCAGGAAAATTGGTCTGTGGGGTACATTTCACTGCTGGGCACACATGTATGTGTCTCGCCCTTGCTTTTTTTCTTGATTTCTTCAAATATTGTTAAAATTACACAACTTTCACTTCAGACCCAGGACAGTTACCCCATCCACTTCCTACTGAATTCACCTTCTGTATATCTCTGTGTGCTGAAAAGGGACGTTTTAGCATAAAACCCTGTGTTGCTATATGATGATGGAGATCTTTGAAAGAGAGATGCTGGGAGTCCTTGTGCTCTCTTGAGGCAGAAAGGGTGGACTGCACAGCAGCAGGGCTGGAGGTCAGGGAGAAACACTCTGCACTCACATGGCTGCAGGCATCACCTGAACTGGGACCAGCCTGACCACTAGCAACCACTGAGACACAGGAGTAGGGAAGTTCACATCTTACTCTTTGATACACTGTGCGCTTGGAATGCTGCAAAAACCTGGTGACTCAATGTGCTGAGGCTGCTTTGAAACTAGAATAATAAGAAACAAGAAAGGTCTCACCAGAACTGATTCAGATTCCTACTCTGTCTGACCCAGACAATCATTTTCATCTCAGATCACTTCAAGGCAGGCACAGAAAGGATTAAATCTGATTCCCTACATTCCTAGTCAGCCTTTAGTAGTTGAGCTTCTCTTTCGGTCTGTCCCAAGCCCTTCTAACTACCAACTGACATATCTCTGCAAGACATTTCAGCTTTGACCAGCTTCTCCTTTCGGGGAGCAGGGGAGAACAATCATTGCAGCCAGCTCTGGCTGCAGCTTCTGACTCACCACAACACAGATGCTGATACTCTTTATACCCTTTCCTCATGTTCTCTACTACCCTCGCAAAATTTAGGGTGTGAATCAAGCCTGTGCTATTTTGGACTAATTCCATTGCCTGAAATAGTCACAACTATCAAAGTTTCTTGGATTTCTTTCCTTCCTTTTTCCCTCATGCAAAGTCTGGTTTCTCCCTTAAGATACAGGAGAAGATACTGAGTCCAGCACAGCTCTGCATGGCTATGCACTATCAAGTGCTGCAGACACACTTTATAAAATAGGCTTAAAAATTACTCCCCCTAATAGAGATTAAATATTGATTACCCAAGTAATAGCTCTGTCTGAGATAGGAAATAGATGTGCAGGAACCCTCACGCATCAGTCACTCACATTATTTGAGGAAATAGCTCACCAGATGAAATACAGGATGTTTTCAAACCCTTTTCTAAAATCACCCTCATCTTCTACATAAATGCATATACACATATAAACAGAGATCTATAAATACCTATGTACTCATACTTGTCCTTTGACTTTCCCTGGAAAGGTAGCTCCTCACTTTTCATTTAACTTCCTGCTGATGACTTAGCATTGTTATTAGTGGTGTTGCTGCATCTTCACTCATAGATGGCTATACCATGTGTCATTATTGACCTGGAAAACAGGTGAGCCTCTGACATGGAAAAGCGGAGCTTGCCCCCCAGCATGCTGGCTGTGGGATGCGAGTGGTGGTGCTGTGTCTACAGTGTGGCAATGCCATCAGTGCCAGGTCACACAAGGAAGGGAGGGACTGAAAGAATGTGGTGTGAGATGACCACTGTGAAGAGAGACAAATAATCCTGGGATGCAGCAGTGAGCTCTGTGGTTGTGTCTGCTATGTGTCATTGAAAGATGGGAAGAAATCACCAGGCCCTTGTGGTGTAGATGAAGACTCTGTCCTTCTCTCTTTCCCTCCATTCTTCAGTTTTCAGATTTTGGTGTCTCCAGTGCTTCAGTTATTCTGCAGACCAGCCCTTGGCTGCCACACTGAGACTGAACCTCAAGGCTAAAGCTCTGTGATCACTCACAGCCAGGATGCCGAGTGGGCAGAAAGGGACCTTTGCCTTACATGTTTGCCACTGAGTTGCATGGGTCATGGCCTCAGCTTCTATTAGCTTTATGGCACTCAGAGATGTTCAGCTCAGACCTCCCCATTAGCTCAGGTCCCCACATCATCGCCACTGTGAGTGGCTGACTTTAAAGAGGCAGTCTTCTTTGCCAACTGGTATTGCAAGGCTTTGCTTATCTATTCAATTTGTTGGGAAAAGATAGCAATTCTCCCTGACCTTCCCCTTCTGAGATAGCATCAAATCAAGGTTAGATGTTAGATAAAGCCCAGGGACATGTGTCCTCTATTCTGGTTCACAGCAGCGTGTCACCACCTGAAGAGTGCACAATATTTTTGGAGCATGTGAACATTACACAGAAACTGGAAAATATCTGTCCTATTAGTCTATTCATCTCGCCTGAGTCAATGAGAACATAGAAGGCTTTTTCAATCCTGTAGGACATCTCCTTTGATTATTGCTGAGGTCAGCTGAGGTTGGGAAAATGCCAATATTCATGAGAAAACTTAATCAGAAGATAATACCGTTGGATGGTGTAGCAGGAGTTTTGAACTTGACAGTGCTGTGCATTTTCATCCCTAGTTCCGGCTTGCCAATTGAGGTTAAAAGGCGATAGTTTTACCTCATACACTGTACAAATGCTACTGGCTTTATGGCCAATAACAGAATTCCACACAGGTGTGAACTGCTCGAGCCAGTTTTTTTCTCTTGCAGATGTTTTATTTGAAGTTTTCTTGATTTAGATGGAGGTGTCAAGAAGAGAACTGCTAGCCTTGTTCCTGCAGAGATCCCACTTGGGGTTTCCAAGGCCTAAAATAACTTTATTGAGTCCAGGGAGTTGTTTGCAAGGGACACCCATTGCAGTATCACTACAAGTTTCTCATGGCCATCTTCTTAACAAAGACTTATGGATCTGAGTTTCCAGAAGCTGACTAATAATGAACTCTTCTGAGTCATTCCCAGAGAGATTACAATTGTCATGCTGTCCTGCAGGCAAATAAACCATAACATTATAAACACTATACATAAAGTAAGACAGCAGGAGGCATTCAAAGATGAAACATCTACTTGGGTACCTGGCCACCTGATCCAGCTAGATGCTCCCTACAAGAAGCATCTAGCTGGAACAGACCCATAGGCAGCAACAGTGTGAGTGTCCTGCCAGAGGATGCCAAATTACACTCGAATCATGAGAGCCAGTCCAGTGGGCTGAAAATCATTCACTGTGCTGCCAAATGCCTTGGCCTGAGCTGGGTCCTTTTTAGCACTTGTCTAAAACAAGCTATCTGGCAGCAAGGAGTTCATGGAAGTTCAGAAACTGAAGTCTCAGCAAGTCCCTCTGAACTTGAGTGAGACTCGGGCTAAAGAAGCATTTTGTCAATGCCCTACAGCAAATACTTGTGACTGCATCAGGAATACTCTTTCTTAGCACTGGTGAAGCTTTCTTACTAGGAGAAAGACACAGAGATAGACAAGGCAAGGAAAATAGCAAAGTAATACAGCTAGCTGGGAGTTAGAAATAACATCACAAAGTTTTTTTTTGGCTTACATGTTTGAGACAAAAGTTGTTAAGACTGTTGTTGTAAGGACAGAATGAGATTGCAGCAGCGTCAACAGATTCAAGAATATTTCATATTACCAAAAGTTATTGTTCACAATACAAGTACCCAAAACCCAGATGGGAGCATACCTCTGTCCTGCAGACATCCTAAAGACCTGGTGTGGAGAGCTGTGACTGTGGCTATGAAAGGGCAAAAGCCGACAGAGTTCAAAATGATGTAAAAATCCATGTATGCACAAATCTGTATGTAATGAGTGTGCTTTCAAAAGCCAGGCACGAGAGTGTGAGCAAAAGACACAGTAACAGCTTTTTAGCTCATTATGTCTGTGCATATGTTGACTCATTGTGCCTCTAGCAGTTTAATGTTGCACCATTTGTACTAGAGCGCGTTTATATCTAATATTTTTTTTCTTCACACCCCTCAGAACCACTGAAAGCCCCTTAGAAGAGCTATGAACATGTAAAATGGCCATCTTTGGACCAACCAGAGCATGTGCTGAGATCAGTGGTCTTTGATGGTCTGCAGGAAAACGAGACTGTTCCAAGCAGACACATGGCAGTGGTGGACCAAGAGATCCTGCTCTTGTTATCTAATTCTCTCTGATGTCTATGATAAACACCTGTAAGTGAACTTTGATCCAAACTCTAGCAGGAGAAGGGAACTTCTCTCTGGTCAGATGTCTGAAAACTGATGTTTCATTAACAAATTAGCTCTGTCCTAGCTCATTAAAAGCATGTATTCATCTTCATTTTATTAAACCTGTCTATGGCATCACATCTGGGTTATGAGTCTGTCATCTTATCTGCCCATTTCCTTGCTTTTAATATTTCAAACCCATCATTAAAAATGAATATAGGCAGAAATTTCAATCTTGGATAATTATCACTAACTATTAATTGCTTTTCAGCTGAAACATTGTGGGTCAGGTGAAACATTAATAAATTCCTTGAACTGTCCTAAAAAACATACTTACTGGGGAAATCTTATTATTTTCAGCATGATTCAGACATCAAGTTTGTCCACGGTTCCAAGTATTAGCTATAATATTTGTTTTTTAATTGTATTTAAAAGTATTTATATTTATAATTAAAACAGACAATTTTATGTAAAACAGGACTCATTGTTAAAAGGTGTTCAGTAGAAAATGGAATGTTCTGTTGAGGGAAATAAATTC
Source organism: Chloroceryle aenea (assembly GCA_013399075.1). Lineage (NCBI taxonomy): Eukaryota > Metazoa > Chordata > Aves > Coraciiformes > Cerylidae > Chloroceryle > Chloroceryle aenea. Next base: position 657,221 of record VWZY01004402.1, on the reverse strand, counting down.
ATTGCAATGTTTTTAACCTAATATTTTATCCTTGCAGTGACTGCTAACTTCTGTTTGAACTGATGAAAAGATTAAAAAATAAATAAATTGTTGTATTATGCTGCTTTTTTTTTTTTAATAGGGATTTAGTCAGACTCAGAACATTGCTTGAAGAGGAAACTCAGCATCGTGAAGAAACTGAGTTCGCTTGATATTTTAAAGTGCATTTATAAAGTATCAAACACAAGCAAACATAAAACATAAGGAGCGAACAGAAGTTTGTCTTTTTAGAGGTATGGAAATTAATCAGAAGGAGGAAAATTGAAATTGTGACCAATCTGCAATTGCTGAAAAAGCTTTTTATTCTTGTGTGTGCGTGTGGATCAGATGCCCTGATTCTCCTTTCATTGACACAGTTGTAAACTGGAAGTGAGTTTTGTGGGAGTTTGCCTGTTACACCCTGAGAACAAGACTCAGAGACCCCAACAGATTGCAACAAATAAATCATCTTGTGTGAACACTGGTAGAAATTTATGAATGTTCTTAGTTTTGAAGCAGTCTGTATTATCTAAAACCTAGATGAGGCATTATCTAATTAAATCCTATTAAGCACTGAGGACCTAACTCTCTGAAGGTCACTCAGTAATAATTTCCCAAACCAGGCAAGACCTAATGCAACAGATTTCTGCACGAAGACAGCGATTGTTCAGCTGAAAACTGTAAAGTCAAAATGGGTCGGGGAAGTGGAACTCTTGCTTAGGATTTATCAAATTCACAAAGAGACGGTTTAGCTTCAAGGGAATATTGAAAACTGTAGAGATTCTGTCTGAAAGCAGTGATCCTATCTTCATATTTATCCACTGAGAATTTGGATATTCTGCATGTTGATTTTGGGCCCAAAACTCTGGAGGCAATGCTCTACTCTTTAAATCATTGCAGTGATGAGCAGGAGCAGATTAAAGGCATCAGGATTTGGCCCATTGTGGATTAATAAAGGCGTGCTGAATGGGAATTTTGTCTTTGTGATTTTCTTGGAAGTAGACGAATAAAGTACTTTGATCTAGACGGACAGTGTGAAAGGTCACTGGTCAAGCATGTGTGCTGAAGTGCCCTGAGCCATCCAACACGATCAGCATAAATTAGAATCTGACTGCCCAGCTTTATTCATCTTTATTGATGTCTATATAGTTGCAAAGGCAGAAGGACTATAAAAATCCCAGCCAGCACAGAGAACCAACTGGGGCATGAAAAATCCATAAAATATATAGAATTTCCTAATGGAAGTGAATATAGGAGCATGTGTTAGTGAAGCACAAGCCTCTTAATTTTAGAGTTCGGGTTTTGTTTGGACCTGGATCTAAACCTTTGGAAGCTTATCTGAAATTTCCAAAACTACTTGTGCTTGCAAAATTGCAGCCAAGTTTTGAGAGTTTATCATGAGAATTTTTTCCATTGTTTCTGGATTATCCAGTAGTAGTTGTTATTTATGCCCAGCTGCAGAGCTATCGATATACTATGAGCACGTATCCCAAGGCAAACTGACACACTCATTACAGCCCTGTAGAACTAACAGTGGCATAAAATCGGACAAAACATGCTTATGACATGTTCAAAATTTCTGCTTCAAGGTCACTTTTGAAGTAGGGTTGTTTTACCCAAAAAAGCCACTAGATGTATAGATTTGTGACAGCAGGAGGAGACAGATTCAGCTTTGCACTTGTTTAGAGCATACATTTCAGTCCAGCACCCAGTTATACCAGCAGTACAGAATCCTCCATTGCCCTTCCTATGTCCACAGAGGAAATCCCCCAGAAACACAGGCCTTTGTGTTTGGAGGTCCTCAAGCTACATGTTACCGAAGCTGGCAACAGTCATTTCACCCCCTTGGAAAATGAAGCTTTCCTCTTCTGAAAATATTTTATATAATAAGAGGGTATTTTTCATTTTGGGCAACCTGATTATCTCTCTTAGATGAACAGGAGGCAATATTCAGGGCTCAGACTGCAGAAAAATGCAATCTTTTAAAAGCAAAATATACACAAAACACCATCAAAATTACATATCTCTGTTAAGGAAGTTTCTATGGTCAAGGCTCAGCTATATGTAAAAAAAACCCCATGCCACAAATGGCAATCCCTAAGCCAAAAATCTTAAGGTCAAAACCATCATTTTGATCATTTTGCTTGATCTCCTAAGAAACAAGTCTTAACAAGCGATTCCTGCCTCAACCCTGTAATGTTTGGCATCTATCCTCTGCAAAAAGCTACAGTCCTGAGTTAAAGATCCCAAATGATGGGAGATTTCAACATTTGTGTTGGCATTTTCTTCTAATGGCTAGCAATTGTCATTGCTAAAAACAAAAATGTTCCTTTTCTAGTTGTACCATCAGGGAGCAAATATTGTCACCATTGTAAAGAGCTTAACACAAAAACACAGTTAACTCGTAGCTGCCAATTCTTCAACTGTACTGATTTTTGGTTTCCCACTGGATAAATTTTTCCTAAATGGGCAGTGAAATAGCATAGTTACTATAGGTGCCGAATACAGCCTAAAGAAAGCATTCAAATGGACTCCTGTTTTTAAAATTAAAGGAAAAAAAAAAAGTTTATATTTACAACACATGCCTTTTGTTTCCCTTTAAACTGGAAACACAGTATATAATTTTCAATAACCACAGTGCCTCTATTTTTTCCGACCACAAATTAACCATAGTTCAGTGCAGTGAAATGCAGTAAGACCAATGGAATGCTTCTGCCTAAGGGATGACTTACCCCTAACAAAAATTATGCTTTGCTTCCTATTTGTTGTGTTCAATAATATTGCCTCTCTAAATACTTTTGGTTCGGTACTGACACCAAATGAAGAGGAAAGCCTCCAGAATGTACAGACATGCAGGATTATGTTTCGTTTGTCTTTGTTCGTTGTCCTAATTCAAACCAGCCACCCAACCGCTGACTTACGACTCTAGGAGGCATGTTGTGGGGGTTTTCAAATGTATTTCACAAAGCCACCCAAACTCAAAGGGTAACTTTCTGTCCTTGGCTACACCTCTGCAAGCGCAGCAAAGTTTGTAAGATTGCACATGTACAACACAGCAGTTTGTAAAAGATCCTGCCTTTTTAGTTTGTTATGTTTGAAAATGCAAATGATTTACTCCAGACATGCATGACCCGTTTCTGCAAGGGGCCAACAAACAAAATATAAATACCTTCTACTTTTGTAGATGAGCATATTTTGCTGGCTATGACTGGAAATCTACTGTTTGAGGATTTGTTTCCTCATCTACACGTTTCAGAGACAAAATTTTATCATTAAACATAGAGAAGGGGAATAAAATTCAACTTTTCTCGTATATCCTCTGCCCCAAATTGCATATCTCTAATGAGAAATAGTTCAAAATTCCAGATGTTTATTACAAATCTCACCATCCATTAGAATTACCCCTTGGTACATACTTATTACCAGTGTCATAGCCAATGAATGTTTGAGAACACACTTATTAACAAAGTACTGAAAAAATTCCATGTTCTCTATCAGAAGACCTGTCCTATTTCCCTTTGCAGAATTAGTGGTTGAATTCATTTAATGTCTGCCATGTTTCTTAAGGCTGATGTGAATCTGTAATGCTTCTGCATGTAAATAGCTCCGCTGGGATTAATGGGAGTATTCAAGCAAGAAAATATCATGTACACTGGGTGGCAGGGTCAGGCCAGCAGTTAGCACATCCCTCACAGTAACAGTGACTTCTCTTTCAGATTTAGAAATTGTGATTGCTACAGAATTTCCATTAAATTTGATCACTTGTATCCCAAAAGAACAGAGACTTAATAATACAATAACTGTAATTAGGAAGAACTTAAGAAAACTAAGTCCTATTACATGCAATACCCCATCACTACTGAAAAGAATGGTGTCTGTCATCATTTTATTGATTCCTGGTTTTAGCCACTTTATTTAAAATTTGATTGAAACTTGAATAAGGGTTTAGTCTATAAATCCTTACCTGCTCAAGTATCCACTAAATTAGAACAGTGAACTTTTTTACCCTTTAACTGTAGAGAAAGAAAAGTTTTCAGGGAAATATTTGAGCTGTCAGGAACAGATGTGAAGACAGAAGTAAAATTCAAGAACTCCTGGTGAAGAATTTATCATCTCATCTAATGTTAATCATCTGAAAGTGGGAATCTAGTCTAAACTTGTTGCCTTGGATGCCTCAGTGACCAGAAGATGAACAATTTCACCTTAAAACAACTGTCAAAGATAAGTGAAAGAATTGCTCACCAGAAATGCTCCTTTCTGCTTGTAGAAAGCTTCAGGAATGGGCACTTAATTTTTAGATGGCTAACATGCAGCAAGAGTAAACTTCTGCTCACTGTCCATTCAGTATCTTAAGCCTTTCCTGGATTTTTGACCCCAGACACAGCTCTATCAGCAAGCAGTGCAATTTGCATCAATAACTTGGCCTGGCGTGCTGGGATGAGCTGTGCTGATACAGATCTCACTGTATATATATTAAACATCTGTCCTATGGTAGCTACCCACACGGTCAAGATCCCGAGTTCTGGGGTTTCAGCCTGCCTCCTTGATTACACCTAATGAAATGTATGTCTTTGTGATGAAATCCAGACTAACCTCTGTTCGCTATTTAACTTTCACGGTAATCTCAAAGGTTCAGGCTGATCTTGCTTACAGACAGCGCATTTTGATAATGCCTCAGCTGCAAACCTGGCCAGTTTCCAAGTAACAACACATTGATTCTGGTTGAGTTGTGTCTGGAGCATTGGCTTCATCCTGACGATAAGCCAAAGGAGGCTCCAGATCTTAATTTTGTGTTCTGCATGCATAGCTGGCCTGAAATCCCTAAAATTGGTAACAGAATGTCAGGAAACAAACTTCCGACAAACTTCAGAAGAATCTCAATTTAGAGCTAAAGTCTAAAATTCACTCTTTTTAACCTTAATTTTAATGCTTAAACTAAAATCAGACGAAGGCATAAGGTCTACTTGTACTAGGAACAAGAGGTGTGATGCCCCTCTGCACAAGGATTTCTTCAGTTATCCATGTCCTGACACAAGGATAGTGCTTCTGGGTCAAACCTAAGATTGATCTGTCAGAGTGTCCTGGACTGGACAACAAATCTATGAGAATAAACAAAAGAACAGGAGAGTATACTTTACTCCAAATGCTTTTCTACCAGTGAGTGATTTGTGGTTCCTAAATCCAGTGATAGTCATTTGGCATTTCACAGCCCTCAATGAATTTCTTTTCCTTGGTACTGCCTAGTAAAATATTGACCAGTAGTCTTGAACCCAGGTAAACCACCAGCACTCAGTGTCCTTTGACACTCCAGAGCTAAACTACTCAGTGAAGGAAGGACCACCATTTCAGCCTGTTTTGAACATGCCCTAGGTGGTTTCACACAGTCCACTTGTGGTGGATGGGCGACAAACAGTTGGCTCCTTATCTTCCCCATCACACTTTTGACTTCGTAACCAATCTCCATTTTTTTTTTTTTTTTTTTTTTTTCCTGGATAAAAAGTCCTACTCTAATTATTCTTTGAATAGGCACCACTCCAGACCTTTGACAATATCTATTGCCATTTCTTCATCCTCTCCAGCTCTGCTATGTGTTTTTCTAAGACAGGGAAACAGACAGGGAGACAGACTCTGCAAAGTGCTGGCACACTATGGGTTGATTGAGGAAAAAAAAGTATTTTCTTTTCTGTCCTCTATTCCTTTCATAATAACCAAACACTGAACTGATGCTTCCCTTTGAGCTAGGTCTTATATATCATACCTGTGTTCTAAGTGAGCTTTGACATCACTGAATATATACTGCTGAGCCTGTGGGTAACAGCCCAGACTATGCAGGTTTATTTAAGAGTGTGAAATGTAAGAAGGATGTTTTCTTGCCTTTAATTGATCTCCATGAATACTAAGGAAAGCTGCAGCCTTCTGCTCTGAAGTGCAATCAAAGGAAACCTGTTCTGGAAGAAACATTCCCCCTGACCAGACACGGAGGAGAGAGTGGAAAGTTACCTGGAGTCTTCTCTGCTCTCATTTATCTCCTTGACTACCACCTGGAGTTGTATTGCAATGGATCCAGTGGCTGCTGAGCCCTGGGAAGCAGTCTCAGTTCTGGCTTCATCCACACACAACATTGGTCCCTATGGGCCAGAGACAAGGTGTAGGTCAAAACAATCAACTGTCTGAGATAGAAGCTCTCGACACTTCTAGGCTACATAAATGTGTCAGCTGTGAAGGAAAGAGAAACAGAGGACTGTGCGCAAGGTGCAACACTTCACAGGTCAGCTTTGTTAGAGTACTGCACCAGAAAAAGATGCCTTCCATCTCTCCCAGGGGGGTTTGTGCCTCTCTAGTGCAGCCAGGTCCTAAATTAGCCATAAGTCACTTTCTTCTCCTCTGTGTGCTGCAGTCTCACTCATTTTAAGTACTTCTATGAACTCCCATACTCCTTTACCAGCAGCCCCACCAGGCTGCTGCATTATGGTTCTGCTCAAGCTGTGGGGGAGAGGTGGGAGCTGGAAAGCAGAACGGCAGTGCTTCTCTGTTTTTCCTGGATGTCTTTCCATTCACCGTCGGCTGCATTTTCTCCCCATTCAGAATAACTAGCATTCTTTGGGGCACATCTCTCCTCACAAATCTCGAGGAGGCGGAAGCGTTGCAGAGCTTGCCACTTCGCTAAGGAGCGCATTATTCCAAGGCTAAGATCTTATTACAATTCCCTTACTACGGTAACACATTTTTTCCGCTCCTTTTTGAAACCTCAAATGTTGTTATGGCGTCAATGGTAAAGAAGTTTAGGCTTGCTTGGATTTCAGTCTCTTGGCCTTGGATGGAAGGGAAACATTATTTCTCTAAATACATGAACCCTTATGCACACACACACTTGCACGCTCCAAGACCCCAGTCTTGCAATAGGATCTGCTCGTGCGTAGCCTTGTGCCCATCCGGAGTTGAGCTGAAAGCAAATCAGGCACATCTGACAGCTCAGGCTCTTGTAATGCAGCACTTTGGTAACGCTGCTGCTAATGTGAGCCAGGAAAACAGCAGCATGGTTCAAACCAAGCCGGGCAATGGTCCCAGTATAGTAGCAAACAAGATAAAGTTAATACAGAGCCAAATGATGCTGCAGGGACTCTGTGCACATCCAGGTCTCTACTGCTGACCTAGTGGGGGAAAATATGGCTTGTACTCCCCGCTACAAAGCAAAAATGGTGGAGGAGAGACCCCAGAGCTGCAGCTCTGGCCAAGCAGGCAGTGCTTCCACCATGGTACAATGGCACAGAAAAGCACCTGCTGCCTTGCTTCCTCAGCCCCCTTGGGTTTCTCCGTCTGCATAAGTGATATGGGTGGAAGTTGGACACACAGATTGGTACTGGATTTTGTGAGAGTTTCTGGTGCTGATATTGTCTCCTTGAGCTCAGTTTTATGCAGCCTGCACAACCCACTCCCCTTCCATGGGACACAGACCAGGGTACACTGATGAGTCTGTTCCTTCTATCAGAAGACCAGTGCAGAAACCCATCCCTCCTTGATGACCTTCTCAGCACCCAAAGCACTTGGTGTTGTGTCTGTTACACATCCAAGCACCTTCTGGCCTTCAGAAACCCCAGGATAGAATTGTCTGTTTATCACACTTGAAAATGAGGCATGGAGGGAAACATAGCCAGATTGATAATAATATTTAGGTGCCTGAAGATGCAGATATGCATCTGGTAGAATTGTGAAGCACGTGGAGGCATTCACTCCCTCTGCACTTGAGTCAGGTGGGTCTGGTCTGTATGAAGTAAGAACTGGACAGCATTTATAACAGGCTCTGTCTGCTGCTGAGACTGTGAAAACCCCCTTATACACTCCAAGAACAGCTTGTTCCCTACCAGTGAAAATTGTTATTCTCGCACTGTAGTTTCACAAGTTCTGTTTCCAGAAATTCCTGATCACAGATAAGACAAATGTATTCTCAATATGTACATCTTGGGCTTTGTTTATCCAGGACCAGCTAGGCATCGTGGTGAGAAGAATGATATTTCATTTCTTCCTCCATCAGCATCTCCCTTTCTCTGCTTCTTAAATTTCTTCCACTCCAACCTGAATTCAAAACACTGAAAAACACTGGAGCAGGGAATAGGATGATCCCCTGAGTTGTAATCAGTTTCAGTCTTGCCAGTTGGACAGGTACAGATCTGATTCAGAAACAAATGTGAGTTTCCTGCAGCCTGCACTTTACTAGCGGCTTTCTGCAGGGTCTTGGTTCTGTTTAATAGCTCTCATAGAAGCAGTGGCTGAGCCCAGCACCTGCACACCAGCTCCAAAGCATCTTGGATGCTTTGCTCAAGGGCAGATCTTGCCAGAGAAGCAGGTATGAGCAAGATATTCAGGGCTTGTTGTCCCCGTGGCTGCCATGAGACTGAATAATCTCAGGAGGGGATTCACTGATGTGGCATTAAACCTGTGGCTGAACATGAGGCCTTTGCTACTGAAAAATCTGGAGAAGACTTACAGGAGTGCCTGCAGTTTTGAATCTCAATCACAATTAGCTTTTTGCAAATTTATAAATCAATCAATAAATCAATCAATCACTTGAGTCGGGTTCCTCCTCTCTGAACAACAAAGGCTCAGCAGATTGGCTCAAAACTACAGAGAGGGGTTACTGTCTGGCTCAGATCTGGATTTCATCTCACACGGGTTAACAGGATTCTGGGGGTACATGAAGCTAAAGGGAGTATTGTCTTTTGAGCCAGTCTTCACTTATCCATATTCCCATGAGCCTCACGGCTGAATATAATGCTCCAAAGTAGTGATTGGAAGAGTGGTCTTTGCAAGGATGGATACTTTCCTGTGAATTCAGAGTCATGTACACACTGTAAAAAGTCAGGATATTATTTTCTACCAGTGTTAACCTGAGATGTAAAAACTCAGAGACAGGATGCCAAGTCAGAGTTAAAATAATTGTGTGAGGCAGACATAAACCATCATCCAGTGTGGCCAATCAGTTTCTGTGTCCTACCCATCATGAAAATTAACATGAGAAAAGGCAGTGCAGTGCAAAGCAAGAGAGTTAAGTTGCACTTACCTTGGAGGAAAGTCTGCCCAGCAATTGTTTAACCCAGCCTTTTGACCCGATTTCTGACAATAGCAGACAAAACCCATGAAAGCTGATACACTTTTTATCTTAAAAGCTGCAGGATCATTTTTGATTGATTTAAGAGTTGCAAACAGAAGCTGGGAAGAAAGCAGCCTTTCTTCAGTTGCACATCACACAGGTCAGCCACAGCAAGACACTGTGTGCCACCCTGGGACCAAAGTGTGGTGATGACAATGAGATGGATGCCCTTACCCCATGGTACCACCCTAGAAGGGCAGCTTCCTCACAACCTGGCTTCTTTTTTCTTTTTTGGTATGATCTCTGTGGCTCCTCTCCCCGGCATATAGATCCCTTTCAGTGCCTGGTCCAAGGGTCAAGGTTCATGTGACTGCTCCAGGGCGTCCCACTGGTGATGATGTCTCCTGAGAGAGCCCCAGACCACCAAAACATCCCCCCCCGATACCCACCTCCGTGACAAAGTTTACATTTAGCATAACTGAACTAAACTTTGAAGCCCAGTAATTTCGAGAGACACAATGGTCCTCAAATGGCAAGATGCCCCTTTTCAAAACCTAAACCACTGACTGGGAAGAGAAGGCTACAAGCTAACATGAGAAAGGGACTGAAGAAATGGAGACCTCAAGACAAAAAGTATATTTGAGGGTTTCTCAGTGGTATTCCTCCTTGTCCTCTTTTTAATTGACTGCAAAGCACTCTTAGCATCCAAATTTCTTCTTCCAGACTCATGCCTTGACATAGGTGTGCAATACCTGTCCACCCCCTATGTCTGAGCTTCTGCTAAGCAGAGCCTCCCTCTTTGAGTAAAGAAAACGCTCTGCTGTCCTGCCAGACACATTTCAACAAATTCAACATAATGGAAGAAAGTATCTTCTTACACCGTGCAAAATAGCTGATAAGTCTCCTACACTCAAGGGGCATCACACAGGGGGAGGGGAGAGAGGTTGGTTTTCCCAGCTGAATCTCCAAACTAATCCCCAGAGCAAATAAAATGCTCTGGAGTCCTTGCAAGGGCTGTTGTTGGCAAACTTTACAAAATAGGACTCCAGCAGACACTGCCACAAGGGTCCTCAGTGTTTCCTTCAGCCCTCACCTCTTGTCTCCTGAGAAGCGATGCAATATTTGAATGTGAATGTCACACACTTGTTGGTGGAGAACCTGGCATTAATCACCAGCCTATGAACTGGAGCTCCAACAGCTTCCAGGCTCTTGGCAAGAGCTATCTGAGAGTGAGAAAGGGAAAGTGAACTCCAAGGCCAGCTCTTGGCACAGCAGAGGTGATCAAGGCATGAGGAAATGGCTGCAGCCATCAACAGAGAGGAATTAGGTTCATAGGACCTCCAAGACCTTCAGGATTCTGATCCTTCCTATTATTCCTTGTGACAGGGTTGATAAAGTGCCCCAGAAAAACCACCAAGCAGCCATTAGCAGATATCAATCTTTCTAATCTTGTTTTTAGCCTTGAGTTATTGAGGCCAGGTTGGCCATGAAACATAAACTAAGAACACATGAGTTTTGTGAGGAACTAAATCCCGGCAGCAAGCTGTGTCAGAGGAATAATAACTCTCAGCAAAACTGACACATATCAGACCTGGCTTCTACTGGATATCCTCAGACTGAATTTCCAGTAAATATAAATCAGAGCAGCTCCACTTAAAGAAGGGGTTTTACACACCATCTGGAAAGCTGGCCAGGATATCAGAGGTAGCTTCATCTACCATTACATAGTGCTTCTGCCTCTGGCTACAGCCTGTAGGCTTCAGATACTGCTGGGGAAGGCAGGCATCTGCATCGTAGTCAGCTACCCACAGCACCTAATTAATAAAGCCATCTGAGTCTTGGATACCAGCTAATTTCCAGGTTTCTTTCCCCTCAGAAGAGCTTTCATCATATGGCGCACTTCAGAGAGGACCACTGGTCTCTCATGTCTGCTTCTGCACTGCTGTCTCACCATGGCTTTCCAGTGACTTACGTTTGGTCTTCCTGACAGAGACCCCAGATGCTTGGTTTTTAGAAAACTCATCTACACTCATATGCATTGTTGGAAAATAAGCAGGTGGGTTAAGAGCTTGAAGAGCTTTATCAGCTCAGTAGCAAATACATGCAGGGTAAGGAAGCCCGATTCCTACCAAAGCAGGTTTTTATTAGAGACAGACTTAGAGCATAAGTCTTTAATAAGGCTGGATACATAGCTAGGACTAATACAGTCATGTCTCAGTGGAGCTGCTTCCCAGATGCTGACAAATCAGACAACTTCTTTGGCTTGGAGATCCTATCTGAGTAGTGAAACTGCTTCCACATGTATATTATGTAGTGCAGGGTTGCCTTTGTGATTATTAATGCATATACTGTGCAGAGCAGAGACCCTGGCCTGCTTAAAACATGGCTCTTCTCTCACTGCTCAGTCCATCTGCATCAGGGTGTCCTCTGATGTGGAGAGAGAAAAATCCCAAATTTCTACCCCATGAAATGAGTAATAAGTCAGATTCCTAAATAAATTCCAAGAATTTTAGATTTAGGTTATACAATATTCTAAGTGTAAGAAGAAAGATCTGCAAAGGTTAAAGACAATAAATCAGAAGACAGGAAAAAGTATTCAAAAAATGAAAAAGATGGGTAATATATGACTTGAAATAACCAGCTGATGGTGCTGAGCAGAGAGGATTTCGTGAGAGTCTGATGGAAAGAAGCTTTAAGTCAGAATGTGCATCTAAACCCACTCCACTGTGGCTGGTTCTTTTCTTTAGATAGTGATTTTTGCATTAGAAAAGTTGCAGTAACTCAGAAGTAGATCTACCTGTAAAAGCAGCAATAGCTCAGTACCAGCTTATAACTGTGTTCAGGGCTTGTGATAAAAAACTGATAACGAAAGCTGACAATTATTCTTGTCTTTGATTACAACTTCCCCCATCAGCCTGGAGAAACCATGTAAACTCTGCACCTCAGTTTCTTCTTATGCTGTGAAACTGTGCCAATAATGGCATTTTAATCCAGACACTGCTGCACCAAGGTGAAATATGAGAGGTGGCAAAAGCACAGTCGGGGTCCAGGAAGGCTTCACCAGGGTAAAAGATGCGGGGCACCTGTAATGCTGGTGGGACTGCTTGTCCTGCCTGAGCCTGGGAGGAGGGCTTCAGCCATGGCTGTGGCTGGGCAAGATGGGACCCCACCACCCAGGAGGTTGGATTTGCTGCTGATTGTTCGTGTAAGTTCTGTTCAAGCAGAGATTGCTAAAAAAGGTAAAAAGGCATGTATGGATGAGACATGTGAAAAATAAATCAAAAGTCCAAACCCCCATACTAGAGAGCAGTGTTTGCATGGAAGTATATTTGCAGGAGCCACAGAGATGCACCCTGTTACCATCATTTTTATTAGAAAATCCAAGGTGCAGCCTCCAAAATAACAGCCAGATGCAGAGTTCACCAAAATCAGTGGGAAGATTCTATGCAGCAACATTTGGCTTAAATCATAAAAATGTCATATTCATAGTGCCCTTTGACTTCTTTTACAGCATTTCCTGGGCAGGAACGGTATCCATCCTTCACAGACCAATGGATTTGAGGGGGAAGGTTGTACATGGCTAAACAAAGGAAATTGCTAGGAGGTCGAAAAAGTGTTGCTGGCTGTCTTAGGTGACAAAATTTACAACCCCAGGTCAACACAGTGTGTTAAGAGTCAATGAATAGCTTGGTTGGGAAAAAGAAATGTGAAAAATAGTTGTTCAGATATTATCTAGGTGACTACACAAATTTCCTTTATTTTAAAGGCTAAATAGAAAGTTGTAAAATTAACATGTAGTTTGGGATTGGATTTTGAATCAGTTTGACTCTGCTTTGAGTGAATGTAATCCAAAAATTTTTATTCAGGTGTTTCATTTCAATCTGAAAATTACAAAGCCAGTTCTGTTTCAGGACAACTCCATCTTATATTTTATATTCTGAGTTTTCACTTCTGTGACCACACTAGAAAAGCAGCTTTTCAGACAATCTTAATTATAGCTGTAACCACAGTTATCTCAGTGTCAGTAATGAGGAAGCCAGTGCTGTGTAATTCAGATTTATTTAGCATTCCCTTCATAAATCTCCCGCTCCTCTGCTGTTTTCACAAACATTGTTATAGTACAATATAGGACCAGCACAACAGTACAGAGCAGGACACTGGGAGTTTTGGAGATATAACACACACAGCCCACTCCAGGCATGACAGAAAAGCCAAAGAAACACTGACTGAGCAGATTTATATGCACATTCTTATTTAAAACCTCTTAATATCTAACTACAGCCTATCCTTTCCCAGCCATTAAATACCTCTTTCAGGGTTTATATTAACATGCTGACACACAGACAAATCCTAGAAGGATAAAAGATACAGCTGTCTTGTAAACCTTATACTCATCCTTAGGCCCCCAGTATGTGTGCAAAGATTTTCTGTGCACAGTAACCAGCACTACTGACGAGTGCACTGAGCACCTTCATTCAGAGCTGTCTCCTGGGTCCGTGGTGCTCTGTGTGAAGGCAAAAGCACCAGTAATACTACTACCCGTGGAGGGTCAGAGTCATGCGTAAGCTGGCAAAGGCAGAACAGGTTCTCAGCTCTATTTTTCCCTGTGAAAATAGCCATGCTTTTGAAATATAAAAGATAAGCACACTGAAACAGGGACTGCGAGAACAGACTCTTCTGTAATCTCCATTATGCATCTTCCCAGTAGATGGGATGGGAGGATACTCTGAGGCACGTGCCGGGGCAGGATGCTAGCACAGGACTGTGGTGTCATGCATGGGACCTACCTCTCATGAAATATGTCCACCTCAAAGTTCACATTTAATCTAAATTAGTTGCTTTCACTTCCCCAGACTACAGTACTGGGGATTTTAAGCAAAAACATTTCAGATTTTGGTGCTGCATCTCAAAACCCAAGCTAAACATGTTTTCCTCTGTTTCTAAGCTCAAATAAATGTGACAGAAGAAAATATTTTAACTTTCAGGTATGTTGAGCTATTTAGTGGCTTGACTGGAAATCAATAAAGATACGATAGAATGAGATATTTATTTGAAGATGAAATCACTGCCATATAAGGCACTGTTAGCTAGATCTATGTAGTGCTAGGTTTAAGGTTATTTATGTACCTTTATGAATATATGGGACATGACTACTGCCGTCCATAACTGCTGGAGCAGTAGCACCTGGATGCACAACATGTTTTGGAAGGAATGCAAACCTTCAGGCTTAAGATGGTCTTATTACCAAGCTGAGAAAGGCATTTTTTTTTTCACAGCAGGTCAGTCTACAATTGCTTTCTTTAGGAGCAATCAATATTGGTTGTTATTGGACCCAGTGGCCAGATGACCTGACCACTGGACTAGCACCAAACATGTCTGATTCAGTTTGACAATGTTTCCACTGCATATGGTCAGGTCTTCTGGAGCAGAGTATGCCTTATTTGTAAACAATATGTGGGAATTTCTTTGTGGGCAGTATTACTCTTTCTTTGGACTTTGTAGTAAAAACCCAAACCCTCCCTTCCAGCTGACTTTTCATACTTTATTGAGAACATTATTGGAATCCTTTTATGCTGAAAAATATTTTGCCAGAGATTGATAATGGTGTGCAGACTAAAAATGAAGGCAAATTTAATCACTGTTTTTACTATTCTGTTTTCCTGAGTAGGGTAATTTCCCATCATCCTAAGTAACTTGAACAGCCACAGCCTTGAAATAGTGATGATGGAATTTCCTGGGAACAAATTAATGTGGAGGCACTGGGATATTACAGTAATAGTGTGGTAAAGGAATGTGCCTTTTACTATATGCCTCAGTCACACTGATGTATATTTTGGCTAACAGCAAATGTCACTTGCGAAATGCGCACTACGTTGTGGCCTGTGTTTTTCTGGCCTCTCAGAATGAAGCAGGGAGCTCTATACTGTGTTAGTCACTCCTGATCGTGGTCCTGCAGTGCTTTCCCATGCAGGCAGAGCTCCTACTGATTTCCAGACGGACACGAACAAGTTAGGGGTGCTGGTTCCATCCCTATCATGGTAAAAATAGACAGTTACTTGGTTGTTTTCATTAAAAGGAGGGGAAAGAGAGCATTATATAACAGGAGGGTTTTTGAGGGGAGCACTGGTTTATTTAAAACCTCCAGTGATAGTTGCTTTCCCTGACAGCAATTGGCTCTGCAGCAGGGCATGAAAGCTGGGATCTTGCCATTGCTGGAGAGCAATGCTCTTTTCTTTATTAGCAGACAATAAGCCACATTCAAGACATGCTAAAGAGTTGGAAGACAAACAGCCAAAGCAGAGAAATTCAAAGTGAGGGCTGGTGCTTGCAAGTCTGGTGTTTGCGTTTGCCTGCAAGGAAGAGGCAGACACAGCTGAAGATGAGGCAGCTCTCTGCCAATGCTCTCTGTGCTAGTGGGGATCTCGAGACAGAGATGGTTTTAATTGACACCTGTGCTAGGTGCTAACCCTTAGAAGTTAGAAGTCCTTCGGGACTGGAGCAACTAGGCAAGTGCTGAAGACAGGGCACACCTGGAAGGAGACTTTTTTATGGTGATTAGGAAGTTTAGGGACCACCTGTATGTAGTGAACGAGAAGGGGTGTATGGAGAATGGAGGGCTGTTAGCAGATGAGTTTGGCCCTTGGGTATTGTTGGGAAGAAGGGTCTCAATGTTGTAACCCTACCACCATTCCCTCTCTGTCTCAGCTCTATGCATTGTCAGCTGCTCCTTGATGACCCACAGCCAAGTGTCACCTACTCAAAGGATTTGGCCACAGCTCTGCTGAAAAACAATGACTGGACATCAGGGCGTCCTGGTTTGAGTGAAAACAGAGTTAATTCTGTTCAGCAATTTTACTTTTCAGCTCAGTTCTTCTAACTAACTGCACTGTCTGAAGTTAGCAGCGTGTCTTCAAGGCAGTGTCTGCTTCTAGCAGTGATAACACCCAATGTTAGAGGTAGTACTGAGGGTTGTTTTGCAGACCAAGACCACTGCTGGATCTTGTGCACCATGTTGGGGGGTGCAGAAAGTAAAAGACTGCACCTGTGGGGAGGATGGGACAGGACAGGTGACCCCAAACTGACCAACAAGGGATTCCATCCCATATATGACATATTCAGTATATAACTGAGGCAACATCCTGATCTATATGTGCCTGTATCTGGTACCAGAATCCAGCTCCCTGAAAACCGATCCTGTCTGCTGCTGGGCCCACTCCGGGACTTTACTGGTGCCTGCTCCACAGCATCAGTGGTGACAGTGACATAATTACCATCACAGGGGTTAGATTCCATACTGGTTTTGTATCTATTTGTATATATACCATTCATATTATTTTCATTTCCATTAAAGATTTTCTAGCTTCCTTTTCTAATCAGTCAGTCTCTCTCCCTTATTCCCTTTATTTTCCCCTCTGGGGAGGGAGGAGGGTTAACAGAGAGTGTCTGTTATAGGTCTAGCAGGCTGCCCTGACCCTAAGCCATGACACAGAGCCAGCCCAAAGGCTGGTTTCTCATCTGTGGGGGAGGTCAAGAGAAAATGCCTGAAGAGAATGAGAGCAGGACTTGTCTACTGTGTGCCCATCCCTAGGCATTCACCTAGCTGGTTCCTCTCCTGATCCATGTCTCCTCATGAGAGGCATGGAGAGTCATGGCTCACCAAAGCCCTGCAGAACATCCCTCAACTGTAGCCTTGTTCCAGAGATGCTGTGGGACAAAGGAGCAGGTCTGTGGGGTGGCTGTGGAGGGGTGAGGCTGACTGTGGGCCTCCTGTAGGATGCCAGTGCTCTGATGGCACCATGCTGGGTGTCCTCAGAAGCCCTTGGACCAAAGTATTCTGCATTGTGTGTGTGTTGATCCAAAGCCCAGTTTTCCTATTGTTTTCAGTGGCATTTGTTTTAGGCCACAAGGCCCTGAATCAACACAGTGCTGAGCCTGTCAAGCCAAAGGAAGTAAAGCACCTGATTAGAATGAGGTGTGGGTTTTTTTTAATTATTCCCTGACTGGGGACTCAGGTGAAGAGTAGACTCAGATTTAGAAGGACAAAGCACTGTCACTTCCATGAGACTTCAACAAATTCTGATGTGCTTGCAGAGCACCTGGTAGTGGGCTCTAAAATTAGATCCTCTTCAAAATGTTAAACAGAATATGCTCACTGGGAACAACAGGCTGTTTGAATTCCTTGCACAAGTTTTAGTGGAATACTGGGGTTCATAACATGCAAAGACAAGGTGAAGTAGCAAAGTCCTAGTGAAGGCCATTTAAAAGCCTCATTTCAAAATGGCCACTAAGTAAAAAAATACAACAACCTAACAAAAATACATTTCAGTGCTGAGACTTTAATTGTCAACATTGAGCCAAGGGGCATTTTTCACATGTAGTTTCAAATGAAAAAAAAAAGAAAATGTTGGCACAGCCTTTGCTACAGCGGTTCCAGAGGAGTAATTAAACAGGAGCCATTCGGAGCCAGCTCGGGGATAGTGTATGCCAGCGATCTCAGAGAACTGTGTGCCTGCCTGTGTGTGTATGTGTGCACATTGGGGGTTTTTATTTTTCTTAGTCATATTTGTGCATTATTTTCGTTCGTGTCCATGGCACCTTACTTCAATGAACAGTTTGAAAAACATATGCTGTTGAGCAAAGAGGAGAGAAACTCCAGATCTTTTTTTCTCTTATCTCAGTGAACATGACATTTTTCCATGCTTTTCCTAGGGCTTCTGTGACCTATGCTTTACACCACCTGGCTGGTTTAATTCATGAATCTTCTATTAATATGACAGGCTCTGCAAAGCCAAAATGTTAAGGAGACAGATGCCATCAGTATCTCTCAAGGGTAAATACTTGAAGTTTGCTCCCTTTTTGTGTGGCTGGTCTCTGTTCCAGATCTTGGCACTGTGGCTGAGCCACTTTTCGCTCCTCCCTCAGATGCTCTGGTTGAATGTTAACCATAATTTTAAGTTTGCTGTGTTTTTCTCAAGTTTCAAAGCCTTTCTCTTTTGCCTCTCCGCCTCAAGAAAGCCCATCTTATAGAGATAGATGATCAATGTAGTTGGAAGAGTCCTTATAAGAAATCACAGGGAGCTTTTCACAACCAGCAGATCACATTTTGCCCTTCAGGCAAGAAAACAGGTCTTTGCTAAGGGTATAGCTAGCTCCAGGCTGAGTCAGCATCTCATTCTCATAGAGATCTCACCTAAAAAGCCATTTTGGAATCTGCTGTGGCTGGCCTGGTGGTGAATAACATGGAGACAGAAGTCCGTCTGGTACAGATACTTAACTCTGGTATTTGAGAAGATGGCTTGTTTCTCTTTGCCCCAACATAAGACCTATCCGATGCTAACACAACACGAGGAAGGGGAGCAATTCCCTTTCTCAGAGATCACATGAATACTTGAGTTTTGGGTCTGGTGTATTGGTCCGTTTTGAGAAGAAAAACACAGGCTTGGACCCAAAGCATATAAAAGTGTATAGAAACATCTGTAGAACTACTGAGATCTCTTGGAAATATATTTTTCATTCTGCTTTTCTTTTCAGTTCACAGCAAAGGGAAGGGGAAAAGGGTCCCACTGCCACAAGTAGAGTGTTTAGACAGTGAATGATCATCAACTTAGAGTGGATAAAGAGAGGATGATGGTCTCTGTGGTGGTCTCAGCATGGATGGGAGATACCATGAGTAAACTCTAAACTCTGCTTGTGCTTAGAAAGAAGCAAAAGCAAGGAGATGAGGAAACCTCTTCTGTTTGCTTCCTTGCAAGCTCCTTAGTGCTTTGGATCCCAGAGAACCTGCCCAGATCCAGTCCACCTAAGAGACTGAATGTCAAGCCCAGATCCAGCCACACTCTTGGCTCTGGGGTACATTTCATATCTGTGTCCAAGCTGCATCGTGGGCCTGCTCCCAGCTGAGCACACTGCACTTCTCTGAGACAAAGTCCCATATCCATGCTGTCCACATCATATTTATCCTTATGAGACTGTTCCAGGAAGATTGTTTCTTCTTTGGAAAAACCCTCTTTTGCAACCCAGCATTGTGCTGGGCTCATCTCTCCTTTCACACTCCTTCCCAAGGCAGTTACTTGTCTGCTGTAATTTACTCTTTAATGCAGCACTTTCCTATTCTGTGAGACAACAATCATGAAGCATTTAAATTCCAATTGAGTAGGGCTGGAGTGCAGAGGGGCTTCGGCTTGCGCAACAAGGATAATGGGAACCTGAGACAGGGGACACCAGTTCAAGGCCCCCCAGGAAGGAAGGCTACAAGCTTCTCCCTCACATTCCCATCTCCCTAGAGATGTAAATCAAGAAAATGAAGGGAGGGGAAGAGGAGGAGGGGGGTGTTTATAGAAAGAAAAGGGAAAATGGATTGAGTTGTGCTGAATTCTAAGACAAGGATCAGCTACACAAGAGAACTATTGAATAGCTGTGAAATCTGGAATTGAGCCATCAAAAAAGCTGCTGAGCTGCATGTGAATCAGGTTGATTGTTTTTGAGAAGCACCTGATTTTTTTTTCTTTTGCCCTCTCTCTCTCTCTCTCTCCCAGGCTGCGTGCTTAGCCTTGGAATTTGAACATGACTGTCGATGTGCTAAACTGCTTTTTCTTCAGATAGAGACATTTTAGGGAGCAGAAGAGGAGGGAGGGAGGGGGAGCGTTTCTCTGAATATGAAGGCCATGCGATCTGGTCTGGGAGCTGACAGGTTCCCCACTGCTCCCCACAAATGCAGTGAGGAATTTACACTGCTGGCCGAAAGCGAGCAGGAAAAGTGAAGAGCTGTAACTCCCTGTGACATGGAGGAGAGGGCTGCCCAAAGGACTGTGTGCTACTCTGCAGCTGAGCTGCAAGCATGTTTTGCTGGCTCCTCACCAGCTTTGTGCTCCCAGGAAATCACATTTCTTACCTTGTCTCCCAGAACCGAGCTGGTGCCTATTTCCTGCTGAGTGGCTCCTACTGGACCTCAGGAAAATGAATTGCAAAGCCCCAGTTTAATACTACACTTATCATCATAGTGCCTGATTATCCCATGTGCATTGGTGGAGTTATAATTCTCTCTGCAGCCTTCACTGTTGAGGGAAGCAAAGCACAGGGATGCTAAGATGCTGTTTTCCTGAAGAGCGTTGTGATTCCAGAGTACCTTAAAAAGGCTCACTAAAAGAAAAAAAAAAAAAAAAAAAAAAGCAAGCCTGCTTTTAATATCTAGGAGTTTGCTGAGAGTTCTGGAATGGGTTGGGATTACAAGAGTGAAATCTTGCCTTTCCTCATTTGGTAGGGCTGAGAATCGTCTCTGTTCTAGTTTATTATTATTGTATTGCATTATTGTGTAATTTTATTGCATTAAAAACCATGCAAATAGCACCATGGTGCTCTACAAACAGAGAGCAACACAGAGCCACTGCTCCAAGGAACCTTGTTAAACTGCCTCCAGATCTGACTCATGAGACCTATATTATATTACCTTATGCAGAAAACATCTACATTGTTTTACTGTTGTTTATTTACTGAGCAGTGAGGGTAAGCACTGCACTGGGTGAACTTGTGCAGTCTGGACAGATCTATCAAACTTCAGTCCTTCTGCAATGGGATGTGCTCATGTGGCCTTTTCCTTCTTCCCTCTATTGTAGTACCATAACTCAGCACAGCTCCACAGGCTCTCTAACTCTCCGGCAAACTAGCTGATGAGAGTCAGGTCCCCTATGGATCTTGGAGGGCTGTCCAGACCCTGTACATCATCTGTGCCTGTAGACCAGTCTCCCCCAACCTAAGCTGGTTACACTGAGGGCTGAGAGGCCTGTGGTATCTTGGAACAGCCCTGGGGTCCCTCTCAGTGCCACTTGCACCCTACAAGAGTTGTTTCTAGACCATGTAGCACCCACACATCAGGTCACCATTAAGACAAGCTCAAATAGCTGTTGGCTGCCACAGCAACTCAAAGCAATTGGGATACTGCCGTGCTGGTATCTTCAGTGACACTGAAGATGGATACCCAAATAAGCTGGGGCTCAGGGCTGGGGGCAGGGAAAGCTTCATGGCAGGAGGTAGCCCAGTGCCCTGCTCCCACAGCCCCAAGCTTATCAGGCATCAGATGGAAAAAGGACTCAGTCCTTAGTTTTTTTTTCTTTTCTTTCAATGGAGAAGACCCTCTCATGGGATGAAATAGCTCACTGCAGGGGGCAGGAAAGGAAATGCCCTGCCATCCCCTCGCAGCTCCCAATCTGCTTTTGTGCTCTTGGTCCCTGAGCAGACCCCAGCATCCTAGCACCGGTTACATATGAGGTGATGCCCTGAGAAAAAACTCCCAGCAATGCCGGGCTAACCATCCCACCGGGCAGAGGGGACACTGACAGCGTTGGGTCGGCGGTGACTCAGCTCCGGCGGGAGGTCAGGGGCGGTGGGAGGGCAGCGGGAGGGCAGGCATTGTGCTGGGGCCATTGCTGCCCGCTGCAGACCTCGGCCATTCACACGGAGCCCGACTCTGGGCCCCTTGAAGTTAATGAAAAGACTCCTCAGGATGTCAGCGGGTTTTGGGCTGAGCCCTCAGTGTGCAAAAGCAGCTCCACATGCTTTGTAACTCAGCAGCACCGTGAGATCCAGGAGCACTCGCAGATGCCCAGGCTGAGCAGCTTTTGGATAGGTGCAGGCAGCATCTTCCTATGGCAGTTGATAAAGCACCGCAGACATTGGCAACCAGTTTTTTTCTTCCTTTTTTTTTTTTAAAAAAAAAAAGGGGAAAACAAATAATTAACCTTCACCTCAGGTCCCAACTCACATAACCACAGATCAGATTCTACTAATAATTTGCTTGCTTAAGTGACTCATAATAAACACTGGGAGTTTACTTTTGCTTTGAGAGCAGCTGATCTTTGGAACAAACCGCCCACAGGCGTAAAATCATGTCATCCATTTGCTGATTTAACCCTCTGAATGCTCACACGTCTCCAGACCCTGCTAAACTGCTGTTTGCAGGACAGCCTGGTGTCTGGGAAATTTTGTCATCAAACTTGAAATGATACCCTGAGAGGGTATGCTCCCTTCTTCACCTATTTCAGATTGGGATGCCTTTTCTCAGGTCAGTGGCCCCCACATATGGGCCT
Organism: Chloroceryle aenea; assembly: GCA_013399075.1. NCBI lineage: Eukaryota > Metazoa > Chordata > Aves > Coraciiformes > Cerylidae > Chloroceryle > Chloroceryle aenea. The sequence goes on along the minus strand of VWZY01004402.1, from coordinate 635,033 downwards.
AAGGATGTGGGTGAAGGAAGGGACTATCTGGCCCATCCAAAATTGCTGACTAGCTATTTATGCTTATTTTCTGTGGTGGCATTCTGTAGAGGATTCTTTTATCCCTTAATTATAGATGAGCATGCTCAGCCTTGGTTCCCCCTCAGGCCAGGCTGAACCTCAGCAGTGCTAATACAGGGTTTGAAGGGCACCAAGACCCAGCACTGTGACCTCAGGCTGAGCACAGGATTTTGTTGGGAGGCCACTAGACACATGGGCTGGTGCCAGTCTCAGAAGGACACATTGCTGCTGTAAATAAAAAGAGCCAGGGTCTGTTTTCATAAAGCTAAACTCTCTTCTCTTCCCAGCACAGGGTGCTCACCCTCACCCTGTACACAGTGAGCCTTGGCTCTGTGCTTTGCCCAGATGCTGTGGAGGTGCACAGGCCATGCTCAGAAGGAGTCCCACTGCAACACTGTGACCATTCATGATAAGGCAAGGATGACACATGCACACTGGCCTGGGTGCATAGCTGCATGTTCCAGCAGTGACACCCTGAAACAACCTCACATCTGCAAAATGTGAACAGGGCACACCTTCTGTCACAGATGGAGCGCAGGGGTGACAGTGCCCTGCTTTGCCGGTGGAGATAACTGGGTCTGAAATGACAGAAGGAGCTTCCTCAAGGTCATGCAAGAAAGCTCTGCCAGAGCATGCCCTATAACGTAATTTATCAAACTCATCTCATGGAGCAGGCAGTTGCTCCTGTTCGGTGTGCATGTGTTTTCCCTTGCCCTCTGTATTTGGTGCTCAGTGCAAGGAAGATTTACAAGTGCAGCAAGTTGGCTGCAGGCTGCTGAACCGCAGCTTTCTGCGGAGTCCTCAGACTAATACATTTTTGGAAGAGAATTCTATTTCTGTCCATCCCCAGATTATGGTTTCAGCCAAGCAAAAACCTGCTTGACCTAATTTCTCCACCTTGCTGATCAAAGGTCATGTTTTGCCAGGATTATTTCTGTCTTCATTGTAGGCACAGCTGGTAAACAACACAGAGATTTTACAGTATTTAACTTTCTGATAGATTTATGGAGGCTCCCTGCCTGACTTTCTTTGCTTCTTTCAAAGCTTTTGCACTCAGCCTTCAGATGATACCAAGCACTGTGCACCTTCAGGCCCAAAGCCCAAGCTGAGTCAGAGAAAAAGGCTATGTGTCAATAATTAGCCACCTTCCCTGCAGTTAACCCCAAACTTCCATTCTGGATCATCTGCTTTCAGCAGAGGGGTCACTAAGCTGCCAATGCTTCTGCTGTCAGCTGTAATCAAAACAGAGGGAAGGTGCTGGACACCCTTCCTTGGACTAAAAGAATGTGTACCCTGGTCTGCAAGCCAGCATGAAAAAGATGTTCCTCCATAGGGAAAACAGGGAGGACTGGGGCTGGCTCATCTACTGGCATTTTGGCCTTGATCTTGGAGGCTTGAGAAAAAAAACCAAAGGTTTGCTGGTACAGCAGCCACCTAAAGAGTTTTGCAACCTTGGCAGCTGTAGAACTCTGCTGGGGAGAAGATGGGAATGTATCTCCATTCAATACCAAGCCTTCTCATAATACCATAGTGGTAGGAAGAGTCCAGACTGAATTTCCAAAATTGCAAAGCCTCCCACCATTTTGATTTGAGGGTGAGTTTCTGCTGTTTTCCATTTAAGCAGCTCCACTAGAGACAGCAGAGAGCAACAGCCCAGACCTGGGGCTTCAGTCCTACCTATGCCAGGGTAACACTTGGTGGCGAAAGGAGCAGAGGGTGTCCCAGTGAGCATCAGGTGTGCTCCTGGGTCCCTGAGAAGAGAACAGGGACCCTCCAGCGTCCTAGGGGATCATGTGCTTTCCATCTTAAACTAAAACCCTGGTTTATGCTACACCTTCCTCAAAGGAGTTTTTGCATCACCAGTGAATCAGGGAGTCAGTTTAGGAGCTCCTGCTTCTGACAGTCCAGTCATGTCAGCAAAAAGATTATTCAAATCCTCTCTCCTGAGGAGTGGAAGCTGTGCTTCATACAAAGTTATAGCCTCTGTATCATGGTATTGATCCATTAGCAAACTCAGTGACTCACAAGGAAATATTATTTCAACTACCAAACCATAGTCTAAATATATAGTATTCAGCATATTTTATCTTCTTTTCATCAGCTTCCACTGGGTAACAGATCTTATTCAAACACCATGAAGTCATACTTCCCTGGTATGACCATTTTTAACTGTTTATTCACCAGAGGAGATTGGAATGGGCAGAGTCTTGCAAAGGTCAATCGTTTCTTCTTTTTCTAATTGAGTCAGCAAGAGGTGTCATAAGTCTCCAAAGGTAACAACGTGTTTTCTGGTACTGGATACTGCTTTGAAAGGTTTCAGACCAGTATCCCAAAATGAGGACATACCTCCTACTTCAAAGGCATTACCCTCACTAAAAATAGCAGACACAAGGCTTTGCTTGCACTGGGAAAAAGATGCATGCTTTCACTTTTTCATATATTTTAAGTCTGAGTTGTTTCATTTCTTTTCTAACATGAGGTAGTTAAAGAAGAATCAGGGGTTGGACTTGATGATCTTGGAGGTCTTTTCCAACCCAATCTATTCTACGATTCTGATTCTAAGATGCAGAAAGGCTCTGGAAATGTCAGCCTATATACCTGAGGTTTCCAGGAACCTCAAAGAAAGCTCTAATCGGAGCACATAGCAAAGCCTGAATACACTTGTGAGTCTTTGGCTGTCTCAAAATTATCTACACATGCAAACTGCATGTAATCCCTGCACTACCTACTACAACCCTGTCACCTTCCCATGTCTCCAAGCATCCTCCAAAAGCTGGGGAGTAACTGCACCAGATGTACATGTGAGAAATGTGTGCAAGAACCAGATTGTCAGCTTCAGGTAGAGAGCTTAAATGAGTCAGGGAAAGAATAATTAGAAATTACTGGAAAATTCCCTTTTGAAAATTCTAGCCTCTGAAGATATAATACATTTCTTATTAGAAAATTCTGAAGCTTTCCAAAGCATGTAGCAGCCAAAAAGCATTGACATTACTGCAAGATGGAAGCAACATGTCTTAAAGCAAAGATATTTATAATTGTGGGTTAAATTCTCCTCAGCTATCAATAGTCTACTGCTTGCAATGATACGACAGGAGATGGGGCTTATTGGCTTCTGGAGATTGTCCTGATTTTTACCAGGAAATGGTGTAAATGAAGTTAAGCTGTAATTTGTGGATAATTGAGTGATCAGTGACAAATGTTCCTGCAACACACAACAAGCTGTCATGGAGAAAGCATGCTGCTACATCTATGTGTCACATGTGGTTTTAAACTGATTATTCTAAACCATCCAGTGTCTTTATGAGTGATTGTTAAAAAAAACCCAAACAACCAAACAACAACAACAAAAACAACAGCCCAAAACACAGAAGATCCCCTAAATCTGACATTTACAAAGTTTAAATAAAAATTAAGAAAAAAAAAGGCAGTGAGAGATAAGTCAGAGCAGATTTTGTTGCCGACTCAAGTGGACTCTGTCCAGGAATCTGACTGGAGTACTTAGGTGGGTAAAATGAGATGCTCGCCCTCTTCATTTAAAGAAATGTCATGCAAACAAACATTTTCAGGTCAAAAATCCCAGATGTGCTTGTTTCCCAAGTGTAAAATAACAACCCAGTGTGGAGAGCTGGTGTCGCAGCTCCAATTTGCACAGATAGGCTAAGGGTAGCCTAGAATCACAAACCTGAGCCTCCCCAAATATGCTCTGTTTGGAACATTGTGCCATGGAAAATTAATTGCATTCCAGCTCCAGGGAGCATTAGCACTTTTCTGAATTCAGGGCCAGCCTGAGGAGCAGCCGTGCCCTAGGCAAAGAATCCAGCCCCCTCCTGGCCTTTGCCCCTTCCTCTGCAGGACTGAAAAGGAAAAATTATAATAAATCACAGCCTTTAGAGACACCTACTAAACACTGACTGGAATAGAAATGTATAAATAAAATAGGAACTGAATGTACTTATCTCAGCACTTGGCTGTGGCTTTTCTTCCCTTCTCACTTCCATTTCTTCTTTCCTTTCTTTCACCTTTATTTCACACATTCTCCTGTCCCCATCCCCTCCCCCTTGCTTTCTACATTTTTTTCCCCTCTTTATTGTCTTCTACTTTCTAGCCCCTTTACCAAGACTGTCCTTTCTCACCCTTTCTGTTAATAATTCCTTACTGGATGTTAGATCTTTCCTTCTTCCTCAGCACTTTTTTTTTTTTTTTAAACTCTTTTCTCTTCCCTAAGAATGTCCTGAAGATAAGCAAATGGACCTATGCAGAACAATCTGTGTCTTTCAGAGATTGCATCCTTATTACTCTTTTCCTTACAAATAACAGTTCCCACTTAAGATATCTTAGGAGTTTTCTCAGGACTGGCATTTAAGTATAAAAGAATAGAGATTCACTGGTTTCCCTTGGAAAGTCTGGCATATATGCGGTACTTGCAGTAGATGATACATTACTTAGGAGCAAACCTGTTATCCTTGTACTAGATTTCTGTGGTTGTGGAAGGTTTGAGCACACAGATAGTTAAAAACTGATCTGTACTGGCAAAGAGGCTCAGTCCTGGCCAATTTATACTCTGTTATTCTTATGAGTTTGAGTTACTGTGAGTCATGTAGAGTGCAAGGAGTAAAAAAACTAATTTAAGATCCTACGAGCTTCTCTATTCAGAAGTTTTATCTCATTAACCATCTAAATCTCTCTAACAAGATATAACACCCCCAATGGGGATGAATTATGCCAACATAAAGTTGCTTATATTACTCTAGTTACTCCATCAGGGAAAAGGAATGAAATATGTACATAAGGTCCCTTTATGTTAAGATATCTGATTCTGCCTGAGCAGCTGCAGCTATGAAAGATCTCACACTGCTGGTCATTGGAGCTCTAGAAGTACAGAAACTATCTGTACTATCCTGATAAAGAGGAAGAAAAAGTATTTTGTGAATGAACACTTCTTCAGCAGAGAAACTGTGCAGTTTATCCAGGATCACAATGTAACTGTTGACATCTAAAGCATTATATCTTCATTATCATGGTGGTTACAACACCTTTCGAAGGGAAGCATTTCGCTTACTCTATTTCCCATGAACTCCCTCTCTTCTCTGTCCTTTTCTTTCCTGCTGACTCCAGCTTGCTCTGCATGTCCTCAGATGTAGAGGCACTGCTGAAAATAGAGAAGCAATTTCAGCTTGGGGTTGGTGCCGGCATCACAGCTGGGCTCCAATGCCCTGCTCCTGCCCACCTGCACGTGGTCTGATGGGGGGCCCATGGAGGAGTCTGTGGAGGTCTGGGAAATCTGAGTTTGATATTTCCTTTGGTCCATAACCATCTACACAAAACATTGACACGGTTGATTTTCCTGCTCTGATTGTCCAGAAGTCTTCCCAGGATGATGGCTGGTATGAGGAAAAGTTGTGATCTTGTAGCCACGTGTCGCATAGCCTTGACCCTCAAATGCCATCTCAGCGTACACCAGGACTCCTGTTGTCATGATGATGCATAGAAGTGTCTTGTCTGGCCTTGTACTAGCAGTATGAGGCATGGTAAGCATCCACGCAGAGTGTCATGGAGCTCAGTGCAAACTAAGTGACCCTGCTAGGAAGGGGCCTGTGACTGAACTACAGACATACTTCTGCAGCTTCTATTAGCTGTAATCAACTGCCTCTGAAGGGCTGATGGGCTATTCCCTCACACTTTTTTATGGGTAGTGTATCAGTTGTATGTTCCTGGCAGGTTACAGGCATGCAAACAAAGACACAGTGTGATGTGTTGTGCTTTTGGAAGAGAAGGAGGGTGTGTTTTAATTCAGATCTTGACTGACCATATGTTCCTCCTTCCTTAAACTGCTCTGCAGAATATGCTCTCTTGCTTCAGCTGAACTTCTTAAGGGTGATGGTGGTGCACGTCCAAAAGCTCATCACAGGAGATTAAGTAGTGCATTCAGACAAACTTCAGAGCAAAAACAATTTGCACCCTTGCTGGATGATTCTGACATACCAGAAATAAAAAGCTCGATCTTATCGATTTCATAGAATCATAGAACAGTTTATGTTGGAAGGGACCTTTAAAGGTCATCTAGTCCAACCATCCCTGCAATAGGCAGGGACATCTTCAGCTAGGTCATGCTCATCTTCCAGCGTTTCCCTGTAGTCTTTGATCCCTGCTCCCTTGTTGTCAACAAGACACTTTGACATCAATTTTAGTGAGCAGAGCTAGCAGTGGAACTTACTGCCAGAGTATAAGTCCAAATACAGCATTGCTGTTGAAAACAGGGAGCCTTGTTTAAAATATTGAAAGCATCTTTATTCCTCATCTCTGATTCTCAGATGGAGTTTAATGTTCTCAGAAAATGTGCATTTTCTCTCACAAGAATAAACCTAGTTGATCCTTTCATTCTTAACTCTGTGCCCAGTGGCAAGTGGTCACCTCTTTGCAATTAGAGCTGCAAAGAAAATAATCTTTTCTAGATTAGATGAAAAGGTGGAGAAAGAGTCACAGAATTAACTGGTAGAGCAATCTGGTTATTGCCCTAACATATGGGAATAATAAGTGCCAGCCAGATAAAGCCTGAACACTGAGCTTTCATTTTGTTATTCTAAGCACAAAAATAAATATTTTATGACTACATGTAAGGAATAAAAGCAAATAGAGTTAATATGTAAAAATATACATTTTGCTTCATTATATGTAATAATACATATTGGTTTCATTATGGTATTATTTTTAAGATCAGTTTGCCTGGGTATGATGGTCTGCTCCAGAAGTGCAATCTGCCTTTTTCGGCGCATCTTTCTAAGGTGGTGTGCTAGTATAGAATGAAAAAGAAATATTAAATAGGCTGTATTATAAAGAGTTATATACTCTTTTTTGGGGGAAAAAGGCTTTTGCAATAATGTGAACAAAAAATATTTTTACAACTGAATGTGTCTGCCTGATTTTCAGTCATGGATTGCTATGGGTGTGAAAGAAGAAATAAAGAGGGAAATGGCAGCAGCATTCCAACTGTAAAACATTTCAAGAGTTAATGCTCCAGGTTGCTTTGTACATCTTTGTTCTTCGGTCTCTACAGTCCTCCTAAAAGGAGGGGGAAGGCATGGTTAGAAACCAAGAGTTCAGACCCAGCAGAAACTTGGAGCCAGGACAACCAAAGAATAGAAAAGCACAAAGTTTTGCAGCACTGTCCAGATACAAGGAGTGAAGTTGCCCTTCCCTGGGGCTGGCATTGCACAGGCTCTGCCAGTTGCTCCAAGCAACTCCACTCACCCAAACAGTGGGGCTCCCATCTTCACCTTGTGTAACTCTCACATTACTTGAGGACCTCAAAGACTTGAATTTTGACAAGTGGGTGCCTTCTGCATCAACACTGGTGTATGGCCTCAGATGCAGCTGTCTCACTGGGAGTCCCATTTTATCTCACCTTCACCCAACTATCATCTGAGTTAATCCAGTGTATAGGTACACCATCCCGGTCTGCAAGGCTGGCAAGTGAGCGGTGCTGGGCTTTGAACGTCTAACCACATTTCCTACACTGATTGGGGAAAGCTGGGACAAAATGGTCACAGTCCCTTAGGACAAGGATTTTTAGAGGCACCATAGAGAGTAACTGCTATTTTCTTTTATTATTCATGAGCTCGTTTAGTCCAAGAGAGAAAGTGAAATTTAAGTGGATCTTGGGGGAATTCATGCAATAAAAAGACAGAAAACAGCAAACCCCAAAGGCAGGCAATCTTATCACCATGCCTCAAGGTGCAAACATTACAGTACCTGTGGTGGTTTTGCTGACACTGAAGCTGAACTCACCTCCTTCTGCATCCAGTTTCTGAGAGTTTCATTTCACACTCCAAAAACATAAACCACCCCCTCAATCGACTCCCAAGTTTCTTTGGCCCCATACTCGTACAACAGCCCATCTGTCTGTTTGAACTACTATGGGCAACTGGTCCCACCAGTGTCATATCCCTCTATTGATTTTGGTCTGGGTGATGACACAGAGGTTAAAGATCAGCATATATGTACATTATGCAGACTCCAAGGAATGCTGACATGAGAGGCTTGCAACAGCAAGAAAGTCAAACTGAATTCAAAATGTTAAACAGCAAATCTTGGTTTTGCAAACATTAGTGCTGGCTGCATATGAGAAACTTAAGCTTTTATATCCAACTAGTCTATTCTAGCAAGTATCACTTAGTCCATTGTATCAAGTATCACTTAGTCTGTGGGCTGATTTACCACACTGCTGTACAAGTGATTTAGCAGATATGGATTCTTTTTAAGAAATGTGCTTATTTGTTTCAAACCCTGTTATCATGTTGTGGATTTGAACTGAAATGGAACTTTTTTTTTTAATCTAGTGAGTGGGTGAGTTTGGCAAAATATATTAACATCTAATGAGTAGGTGTATGCATTGCAAAATATTTCTGAAAGTGGTCAAAAAAAAAAAAAAATGGTTACCACAGTTTCCAAACTCTGGATAAATTAAGTGATATGTCAGCATTTGTTTTCTTAAGGAAGCAAATAAATTGTTCCTCCTAAAAGTGAAACAACATGTAGGCTTCCATTTATAACAGTCCTATAGCAAAGCAGAGAAACTCTCTGTAAGCAATGCATGCCCCTGAGAAAAAGTATAATATTCCCAAAAAGGGTTGATGTTCTTAGACAGAGAGCCAGAATGGGAATAGGTTGACTTTGAAAGTGGAGGAATTAGGGTTGACCCTAAGAACAGAAACCCAGAGCTGAAGTGCCGGGCCTATAAGGCTGGGAAGAGATTCAGTACTTAATTTATTGCAGATTTAGTTTCATATCAGATTTTTTTTTTTTTCCAGAAATCTATCTGAATATGGGAAATTGGGCTGAATATCATGAATGGGACAGTCTAGTCCCTGTGTTTTTGTGTCAGCTAGAATTCCATTTGCATTGAGCTATTTTTTCTTTCAATCTGAGAGTAAACAAAGCATAACCACGCATTTCAAGAATTTACAAAAGGGCTGTTTCAAATGCGATTTTGAGACTAGGTAAAGATGTGATATGGTTATTTTGGGAAAAGGATACTCTCACAATCTCTGAACAGCCCATGTCCTCAAGGAGACTTTGTTTATCAGTTGGATCCCTGAGTGGTGAACTTAGGCCTTCATTTTTTTGGTAAGAGTTAGTGGAATCAGAATTTAATTCAACAGGTGAGGAGATGCTCACAAAATGTGTTATCAAAATGTACATTTCTTTGAGTTTTACTCCTGAAAACACTGTAGAACCTTTTTGATTGCTCCTATTGCTAAGGACAGGTACAACAAGAGGACCTAGAAGAGGACAGTAGCAATGCAGGTCTCTGCTAGGCTCCATCCACATTTCTTTCTGCTAAAAATACACTCTTTTTAAAGCTGTCCTCCTTTTGGAAAGTCTGTTGCTTTTTACTATTTGGCTTCCTTTTGCAGCTTCTTCCTGACCTCTCTGAGGTGACTTGCTCTCCTCTGAGCCACTCATAGGTACTCCACATTCCTCATTTTCACCATGCTCTGGCTCATTTCATGGTATTTCTTGTTCTCAAAGGTCTGCTCTGAAGTCACATCGTTGTGCAAGATACAGGTTTTGTTTAAAAGCAGGCTAAAGACAAACAACAAGAAATATCATCTCATAAAGATGGAGAACCTGGATTATTTTTAAACTCACAATCTTCAAACTGACTCCATCACTTCCAAGTATCTGCTTGAAATAATGGGAGTAAATCTAGTCAGAATTTTGGCTTTTCTTCCTTATTCTGCTCTAGTTTTATGTCTTTTTTCATATCATCTTATTACATGTCTCCAAAAGATAGCTCTTTTGGAAACATTCAGCTCTGTGACCTCATGCCATTCTTTTTTTACTCTGTATTATACTGCTCTTGTGCAAGCTTACTTTGGTGCAGAAATTTGCTAGGCATTGGCACACCTCTGTTTCTACACAAGATTTCCATCATAGGAAAGCTTTGTAGATAAATAATCACAAACACCCTTACAAATTGTGAGATGGATAATGCCCTCAAGTGCATTAAGTGATGTAAGGCCCCCAGTTCTTTGCCAGAGGAAACCGAGGTTATTGGAGATGCACCCAATAATAGCACCCAAAAGACTGGCTAGTTGATGTAGTTACTGAGTCTCCTCTCGGATGGCCAGCTAAAAGCAATCTCCCTTTGTCTGGGTTTTTCTAAAGTTGCCTAATAAACCACATAATTTATTGGTTTCTGTGAGCCTTTTTTGAAGAGACTTGAAGGGTTGTAGCCTTGAGTTTTGTTAGGACGCTTATGCATTTTTGCCAGGGAAGATGGTGTTCAGCATCATATGTTCTGCTGATCATATTCTTAACTGGAATCCATCAGTGAAGCCCAGAAAATGCAAGGAAGATTTTACACCAGCTGAGACATTGGCCCACAGCCATCAGAAGAGGGATGCAGTAATGGACTTCATGAGAGCCAATGGCAAATCTCCTGTTGGCTTTCCCAGAACCAAGACTTTGGCCAAGTGGGTGTGTGTCCTCCTTTTAGGGTCACATGTACCCTGCAGCTTGAGGAGGTTAATGGAAGCACCATCCTTGAACTGGCATAAAACACATTTGTGGTCGTGTGTGGAGCTCTTGGGACAGGCTTTATCTTTTCTCATTGTTTGCTGTGTGTGTTTTAACACAGAGCCTCAGGACACAACTTGGCTGCAGTACAGCATTTTGTATAAAGCCAACCCTTAAGCCAACCACAGCTAAGACACTGTAATTTTCATAGAGACATCATGTACTTTTTATGCTCCTTAACTGTAGTCACAAGTCCCTCTTTGTATTGGCAGCTCCAGTGACAATAAGCTTTAGGAGTTACTCGAAAAAAATTGTACTTCTGTGTTATTTAGCTGTGTTACTTTGTCTTGCCTGCCTGCTAAATGCAGGTCTGCATAGCTTGCCTTAAAAATAAACAAAAAATTAAAAAGATTCAGAACTCTCCATTCACATTATGTAGCATATTGTGGAACTTTCAATTCCAAGGAGAGACATCAACCTGATAAACACCAGCACTGCTATGATTTTCTGGGTTCAGTCTGCCTGTGTACCAGTAGCTGGTCATCCTTGCCACTTGCACAGCTCTTCAGCACATGACCTTACTAACCATGTAAAAAAGGTGTTTTAAAGCTGCTTACTGAGACCAGCAATGGGGCTAAACACACTGTTCATCCTGCATTAAAATTCAGTAAAATTGTGTACTTCCATGAAAGCCCCAAACTTTCTGCCAGGAGGATCTAAGCCACTTCAAAGACATGATCTCTGCCCAAAGGAGCTTTCAACCAGCCAGAAGCCCTGAAGGTAGGGCACTGGGGCACCCGGGGAGACAAAGGGCAGCCGAACGGCATCCCAACAGCATGGGGCAGGTCTTTATGCATGCAGTTGTTGGAGCTCACTGAATAGATTTATAGTCCTGCTTGGGTAATTTATTGTTGGCTAATTAGATATAAGATTAATTAACTACCTTGCTGGCCCTTAATTACAAATTTGGTACCTTAATTTATTGTCATTCCTTCCAAATAATGACTATGCTTAAATAATGCTAATTTATATTATAGTAGGATGCAAATATAATGAACTTGACTCCAGCATTGTACAAAGGCCTCTTCACACAGCTCCCAGGGTCTTAAAATGAGCACAAACTTAATTTCTGCCCTCCGAGGAGGCTTTTAGTACCAGCACACAGTCATTCACCGTGAGTCAGCAGCAAGGCCATGACTTGTACAGCTGCTGAGAAACTGGGATCAAAGGAGCCTCCTCCTTGACTCCCCTTGGCCTGTCATTATACAGGAGAGCCCCGAGGCCAGGCAGTTGGTGTTCATGTAGCACAACCAGCTTGAGCAAGTGGGGGTTTCTCCAGTCTTAATTGTTGACCGAGGTTGCCCGCCATCTCGCTTTCCCACTTATTGCTCTGTTCTGTGTTGCCCTCTGAAAGCCTGGAGCTGAGCAACCCGAGTGTAAATCAGAGCTGGGTGTGGGGCTCAGAAAAAGGGTTATGAAATGTCAGCAGGACCACGGTGCCTCTGGGCAAGGGGAGGACTGAATGCTTAAGTGTGCAGGAGGAGCAGCAGCCTGGACCAAGGTGAAGAAAAGTGGTCTGAAACACCTGACCTACAACTCCCATGGGGCATCCTAACAGCAGTTTGGGGCAAAACATTGCTGGCTGCAGCTGCAGCATCAGGGTTGAGGTAAAAGCTTTTGCTTTATGGATGTGTTGGTTTTCTTCCCCTCCTCTCTTTCCTCTGCTGAAAACTAGAGCCTTAATGGAAGGAAGAATCAGTACAAAATCTCCTGTGCTCTGCTGAAAAGGCAAAGCTTCTGTGAAAAGCTTTGATTCATCCAAAAATGCTTAATCTGTCTTAAATATTATGCAGTGCCCAATCTGAAAAGCACCTTTCTGTATGATTTTTAAAATCTTAAAAAACAGTGTACAGTGATGACTTCCAACCAGAAGTCTCAGTCATTACTCTGCAACAAACCATATGAGTCTTGATGCTTGCATCTCTTGTGAGACTTCCATATTTTTTTCCAAAATACCTTTTCCCTCTGGCCTTGGAGAGAAGAAGGAAGCATATAAACATCATCACCTACAGATCTGGAAGCTTGACCACTTTAGCCCCTGTGTATTGTATGTCTGCATTGTTTAAGCCCACCATGCAGCAGCAAAGAACTGATGAGCCATTTGAATCGTTGCCCATGATCTTCACCACTGAAGGAATAACAAAAGTTATCATTTTGCCTCCTTGGTGTCTGAAATACTCCCCCACTGTGTTATTTATTTGTGTGCCTGGATCCAGGCTGTGCACATCCATACTTACCTAATGAGAGCAATCGCAACCACTAGATCACTCACAGGGCCCTTCCCCTCTGATTGACAATGCTTTGGAAGTGAGTTTGGGTCTGAATTTATGACACAGACTAATGCCTGGGTATCTGGACCAGTGGAAAACAGTGCTGGATAAGGAAATGATCTAGCCTTGGTATTCCCTGTTTGGATTAATATTTATGGTACTTTTATCCCAGGCTTATGATTTGGGGTGTGGGAAAGGAATTATTTTCCAGAATCACAACAAGGCATAAATGATGTCAGACAGATGAAGATAAGACCTCAGCAGTGTTCCTGGTGTTGGGAAGTAAGTTTGTGTAGCTGGAGCAGAGCTCAGAGCACTCACTGCAACGTTCAGCCTGGGGAAAAAGCCCTCTGCAGTTCCAACCATGTGAACAGGAGCTGTGCCAAGATGAGGGGATGTTAACTCCAACAGGACTACCTTCATCAAGGATCCTGTTGAGAAATCTGTCTCTAAACTTACCTTGATCCTCTGCCATACGTGCATACACACACTTTTTAAAGGGAAATGAAATGAATCTTCTTTCTATCTATCCCCTTGTGAAATATAAACAACTCCTGATGGATTTGCAGCTTACACTAGTAACTGACAGCTTGCTAGCTGCTGGCATCATTACTTACAGTCTGGCAAGCACTGAACGACTGCAATGCCTACAATGTGCAATCCCTGAAAAGTGGTATTTTTCAATATTGCTGAAGATCAGGTCTTCAGATCTGCTCAGTTCTCATCTAAGCAGCAAAACAACTGGCAAGAGTTGAGAGCCAGAAAACTGGAGACTGATCTCTGCTGAAAACCTGCCTGAATTGGCATAATAAAGGGTGCAGATCTCTTCTGAAAAGTTACTCTAAGCTGTGGGTGCTGAGCACTTGGAAGCCTATCCCTGAATTTGCACTTGAGTGACCTGAGTTTTTTCTGTATGAGCAGTTAAGTGGGTCCTGCGTAAACGGGCCCTCCCATTTCAGGGGAGTTGGATGCCTCGATGGGATTCTTTCTGAGTGAGAGTCTGAATCACAAATAGATGGAAGAGTAACTAGGCACGGCAAATAAAATTCCTTATTTGCTCACATAAAAGCTACATACAAAAAGTAGGACACCACTATTGCGTACATCTGCTGTTGTCCAGCTAGCAAGCTGGAGCTCACCTCCATGCTGGATAACAAATCAGGAAACATGCTCAGTTTTAAAACAGGTCCTGCCTAGTCCAGGAAAAAGCCTGTGTGAGTGAAGTCACACATTTACACCAGCCATGTGGGGAACAGCCCTACTTCAAAGAACTTTTTTGCTAAACAAAGGTGATTTGAGCATTCAGGTACCTACCTCTGGCAGGTACAAGGCTACAACAAACCTTCACTCAGGTATCAAACACCTCTGTGGAACCATGCCACACAAATTCACTGGTTTCACAAGAAAGCATGAGAGAGTGAGACTCCACCTGACTAGCCTTGTGATTGCCAGATCAAATGCATGACGAAGACCAGGGTTTGTCTGCCTGTGGCCACATATGTCAGGTCTGTCACTGGAAGGTGACAGCCAGACAGACAAGAGGACCACCACATGAGGACATGCAACAAGCTCTTGCCCTTGTAAAGCCAGGGTGATGTGCTCTTCTGTCAACCAGGAACTAAAGTAATAATCAGGAAGATTTCCATCTAGCTGTCACCTCCACCTCTATGAATAGTATCCTTCATTGTTTAGAAAAAGAAAAACCCACTAAACACACTCTCATGAAAAAAAGACAAGCCAGCCCACAAAGTTTATGTCATGAAGCAGGGCAGGCCTTTTGCTTCCACCTGTCCTACTAAAGGTTACAACATTTCAAACCAGCTTGCCAGATGAGTTTATAACTAAGTGAAGCTATTAAAGAAAACCAATAGCAGATGAAGGAATGGGGATGGGGTCTAGGCAGAGGAACAATATATTTTCTTTTGTTTCCTGAAAGCAGGTGGGACAGGGAGCTTGTGCTTAGTATTTGTGTAGCTCACACTGAAGATGGGCATGAAATCGAAGATCAAGGACAGCAACTGGCTTTTCTGCTCAAGGTGACTGACCCAGAGGTGTCTGTGATTGAGGTCCCTTTGATAGAGAGGAAAACCTTCTGGACTGAGCTGGGCAGAGTCTGTGGGTACAAGAGCTTAGACTGGAGATGCTACTTTGACAAGTAGTCCATGAGCTGCTCTGAAACATCTGTTAAAGTAAACAGCTCATGGAAGATACTATCCGTGCAGCACTTCTATAAGCATCACTTGCAAAGCCCCAACTGCTCCATGTCTATGTCTTCTTGCTTATGAGCAAAACGATTTCTCTGCTTTCTCTGTTTTGGGGTGCTTATTTGATGGCACATGGCATCTTTTAGCAGCAGGAACTCATGTGGTTTGGAAAACTTTTTAAATGGGCTGTGAGTCATTTGCATCCTTTTCATGTGCCTGCATCATCTCCATGCACTAGCTGTCTTTCGAGCAACATGGTAGAAGAGGTGCCCTGTTATTCCAGCTCAGTTGTCTGACCAACAGCCTGCATTTCACTAGGGCTTTGGAGAAAGAAACAAGAAACACTGCACTGGAAAAATTAGGAATAGTTAATAAGTGGAAGAATTTTCTTTCCTACAGTTGTGGCTGGCACTTGGTGTGCATCCCGAGGCATGGGTACTTTGACAGACGGTTCTATGGCAGACAATCCAGCTCACCATTGTCTTGTTGTTATCAAGTGTCAGGGCAGGCTCTGGGCCAAGGTGTCAGCTCAGATTTGGGTATGAGCACAAACCATTTAAGGCTGGCTAAGAGAGCACTGCCCTTTGGTAAGCACTTAGTGCCATGGTTGCACACCAAGCCCTGACAATGCAACTCTCTCCTAGCCCTCAGTATTTTTGTAATTGTAAGTGATTACTGTATTGGAAACTTTCAAAACAGTTGCCTAGTTCAGACAATGTTACAAAACTTGAACGACTATTGAAATCACAGGATCCTAAAGATTGAGGGAAGAGTGAAACACTGTGAAATCTCCCAGTATCCCTGACAAATACAACCTGTTCCAAAGAGGGTGATGTCACAAGCTTGTTTCTTCTCATTTTAAATGCATTTAAACTTTTCCTAGTATCTACCCTAAATGCCTGGGGAGAAATGACTCCATGCAATGGCATAGAGCTCCAGTTCTCTGGTGTTCCAGATAAAATAGTTTTTCTCTTATTAACCAGGTCAAGCAGAAGCAGGTTTGTGGTCATGCAGGCAGCTGGAAGTCGTGATTCTCTTCAGCACCCATCAGTAAGGATTACATTGCCCCATGCTCTGACACCAACATGTCCATGGCTGTGTCATCCTTTCCAGCTTTACAAACAGCAGTTGTTCTCTGCTCTTTCCTTTCTATGTTTTCTGAAATTGAGCATTGCCTTTTCTAAGCAACATGGTTTATATAAACAGGGTAAATGGACCTGATTAGTGGCCTTTTGAATATTCTTTCCTCTTTACAGAGGGGGAGAATTATCAAAGCTTTCACGTAAGTAGCACACATTTTTTCTTGATCCCTGCATCAGAACTGCATTCCTCATAGAGCAGGGACAACAGTCTTTAATGTATTGCCATGGCAGCCTGAACACCTGATTGACTGTGTGACTGTTCTGGCTTTAACCTGACCTCTTAATTTTTTTCTTGAATTAAAAAACAAACAAACACCTCCACTCCCCCCCCCCCCCACCACCACAAAAAAAACACCAAAAAAAAACCCAAACAAACACAACAACCAAAACCTCCACAGAAACAGACAAACAAATAAACAGAAACAAGAAAGCTCCTAAAAAGATCCAATCATCTTTTAGTGATGATTGAAAACAAATGTGATTATAGCTCAAACTGGTGGCAGTTGCAAGTGATCATCTTCCTCTTTTTAGAAGATAAGCACCATTCTGAGGGAGGATGGTACAGTGTGAAGACATTAAGCATCTTTTTGGCTTCCAAGCTTGACTGCACTTTCCAATACCTCTGCCTACATTTTTACAATGGTCCCTTACCTTGTCCTCCCCTGGGGACTCCTACCTAGGAGATGGGATCCACAAAGTTTCATAGAACTGCCACATCCTATCTTTGCAGTTGAGCTAATAGAAGATGGAGATCATTCCTGATCCTGCTGAGGTTTTATCCTTGTCCTTCCTCTTCCATCTGTGTCAACCTCACACTTCCAGTGTGAATCATTTGAGAATAAGAACAGCTCTTGTACTATAGTTCTCAAATTCTACCTTTCACAATTGCATCCTGGTTTGTGGATAAACTGATAGTAATTCAAGGAATATGTTACAATAAGTCATGAGTCCTTAACAGTCTTCTAATGGAGAAATTACAAAGTTTTATACATTTTATCAGATAGTTGTGACATCCCAGCATTATTTTGTCTAGCAAATTGTCAGTCTGCAGCTAGTGAGAGCACCCTTCTGGCCTGTAATTCATAAGAGCTGAAGCAGCATGTGTGGGAGAACTTTGTCTTGTCATTGCTTTGTGTTTACATCTTGTAACCTTAATCTCACTCTCTCCAGTTACAAATGTCCCTATTGACAAAAGTAGCACTGCACACACCCCTGCCTGCCTTCAGGACTACGGAGCCATGGGTGAGAAGACACACACTAGACTGTTCCCATCTAAAAGCAACTTAACACAGCAGTGCCTGTGCCCTCCTCAAAGCTTTCATGATGGTGTAAGGTTATGTTAAACATAGTGCATGAAACACCCTGGATGGAATGCTGCTGGCAAGTATTTTGGAAAGACCTCTATGAGTTCATTTATGGTTTAAATGCACTATGACCCTAAAAACTGGAGGGCAGCTTGATGCCTTTTCACTACCACAAAAAGCCAACAAGTTCTGGGTATATCACAGCCCAGGAGCTTTATGAGTAATGGCTGTCACGCTGTGGACATTGTTCTCAGTGGAGAAGTATTGCCCTTCTGTGGTTTTGAGTGTAATGATCAAAACTGATTTGGCATCACTTGCAGCCAGGCGCAGATGCAGAAACACAGCTGGCACAAGCCATGTGAATGGTATGATCATATTCAGCCTGGGAGAAATCTTCTTCCCACGTGGATCTTTGCAAATGTAAAAACACTTTTGTCTTGGCATCCAAAATACACCTGGGTTGATAGGGAAGGGAAGGAGGAAAGAGTATCTCTGAGCTTAGCTCAGCTGGGGATGCAAAGAGAAAATCTGTGACATGAATGTGTCCTCTGGACCAAAATTCCCACATGCGATCAGGCAGTCAATGCACCCCATTTCATGAGCCCCGCTTACCCAGGTAAGACTGGAGACAGAGGTCCTGTTTCTACCCCCACAGTCTCTCAGGGATGGGGAAACTGAGAGCAGCCAGATCAATATAAAGCTTTGGTAGCTGCTAGGAACATGGAGTATTGTTATTTAAACCTTAAGTCAGTTAAAATCCTCAGCAGCACCTCAGCTGCCTGTCTTGCTCTTAACCAATGCATCTGCATATCTTCACTCACAAGCACAAAGTGTGTCCATGTCAATGATGCTTGAAGCCAAACAGGCCCTGATGATTTTTGGTGACTAGACTGGACCCCAGAAGCCATAAGCTGGCTGATGCAATTAGATTTCAGCGCTGGTTGTCTTAATGTGTGGAGCTGTGTAAAAGAGCAAATTCATACCCAATTTGCATTCTGACCATGTCACAACCATGTTATCTAAAAGTGTCTTTTTCTCATGATAGATGTGTAAGTAATTGCATGCTGAGGAGGCCTGTTGTATGGGCAGCTTGGTGGAGCTTTGAGCTATGCTTAACTGATTTTTTTTGTGTCTTTTTCATAGAAAAGACATAAAAAGTGAAACATGAGCTGAAGTGACTGGTTTTATATACTGTGAAGCATGGACCTTGAACAGTTTAATATTTTACCACCATCAATCAGTCCTTTCTCCCCAGCTGAGAATACATTTGGACTCAGCTCACTAGAGTTACTGTTTGTGTCAAAATTAAAGAAAAAACAAACCCAACAAACAGAAAATATTTGGGCCTGTCTCCTGAGACCCATTAGCTAGTTTTATTCCTACGTGTGTTCTCCTTTGTTAATAGCATAAGCTATTCTGTGTAGCACAGTTTGTAAAAAAGATATGATAAATATTTTTGTACATGGTGGACCCTTAAGTCATGGAAAAGTATCAAGTCTATCAGTGGATTTTAAATGAAAACTGTAAGATATTTGTAAAGAAAAGCAATATATGTTGGTTTGCTTTACTTTATGTGAGTCTGTATGGTCACAAGCATTAAGGGTCCAAACCCTGAAAAAAGGAGAAAAATCACAGATGCCGATAAGAACTGTGTCTCTGCAAAATCTAGTTGTATTCTCCAATGACATTTGTTACCTCACCCAAGAGAAATGCCTCATTTCTTTCCCAAAAAACACACTGGACTTCAAACAGGAAAAAAAAAAATGCTTTATACAATGGGACTGGGTGGCAAAAAGAAACTGAATAATTTCCAAGTGTGACCAGTAACAAACAGAATACACCATGTGGCATACATCAACCACATAGGGGTTTGTTGTACTGTGAAGTTTTTATTGCTGTGGGTTTCAGTTGTCTGCATGACACATGAAATGACAGAAAGACAGAAGCCCCATAGGCTCTGACCAGCAAGAGTCATTCGAACTTCATAGCCAAGCTCAGAGTTGCAGACCGAGAACAAAAACAAACGTGTGGGAAGAAGAGCATTTCTCAACACAAAAAAACAACAACAACAACAACAAAAATTTGGAAAGATTTCAGAAATATTACAATGGAAAGAGTGTATTCTATGTAACTTCGTAACTTTCCCATCGAGTTATTATTGCTTACTTCAGTAGTCAGCTCTATGCATAGAAAGGCCATTTCTGCCCTCCAGAGATCATTGCCAAAATAGATGCGATGAGATAAATGGGGTGGAAAAACCTCATTTTACGGAGTTTTGAAACAGCAGGAGAGACTGAAACATAGATCAGAGAATTTATTTGTGTGACTAAATCTCCTTCTAGCTTTAAAGACTTGGCTGCTCTTGCACAAGAGCTCCCCCTGAGAGGTTCTATCCGTATGAAAAAAATGGAAGTCCCCTGGTGTTCCCTACCTCTTCAGAGTACATCTGTGTTGGACATCCTTCTGTTACATCTTGGAACAGCTTTAAGTCCTTTTTGATACCTATGAAATCCGGTCTCTAAGCAATCTTGGGGAGTATATACTCATAATTTTTCCTAATTAGCAGACTGTTGAAAGGGTGAAGTCAAGAAGGAAATTCTACTTCTTCTTGCTCCTATCTCCTGTCTCCCATTGTCCACAACCTAGTTCCTGCTCGTGTGCTCTCAGATCATCCAAAGCAGCATTAATTAATTAATAACTTTCCTTTATGTCTAAGATCAATTAGACAGTACAGATAAAGCTTTTCCTTTGTTACTCTTCCTAGCTCCTGAGAGAGTATCTCTCTTGCCCTTTTCAGAGAACATCTTTTTTTAATTAACTTTTTTATTGAGCTGTTCAGAAAATCAGAATTACAGCGCTTCAAAAATACAATTAGCATAATGTAGCAGTAACATCATTAATGAGGACTGGCATGCATTCACCCAACAGGGCATGATTACATAGAGGACAATAGCAGTTTCTTTCTGCAATACCAGGAAGTCCCATCCCAGACACCCGTAGTCTTTGTGCCACACAACTCAGAACTGCCTTCACGTCCCAGTCTCTGCTCCACGCAGGGATGCTGCAACTCTTGCAAGTGTATGAATGGTCTGCAAACAACATGACACACCGTGAAAGGAAAGGAGTAGAGAACAAACTTCTAACTGACCGTGACAGAGAAGAAAATGCTTTTAAAATGTAACCACTCCCCCTGGCACTTTCAAAAGCTGATGAAGAATTGGACAAAAAAAACAACCTACAAACCACATAATGGGTGCAGATTTCGTGTGGTATTAGAGGGTTGCTATTAGGAATAGCTGAAGTAATGTGTATTCATAAAGAAATAAAACTTCTAATTGAGACCTAGAGATTGTCAGTCAAAGAGAGTTGTAAAAGATGCCATGTGCTCACTTGCAGACCTGCCTTAATGAAGTAGATGAATTTAGCCATGGAGATCATTGAGTTTTGGTGGTTGGAAACCCCCTCAATATTTGTTTTCCAGTGTTGTTTAGGTTTTTCTAGGGCTTGAAACAGTTCTAAGACCAGAAAAGCATCACATGTATAATACTTAGATGCATGTTCTCCATTATTTTTTTTAGGATTTCCTCATGAGAGGTGCCCTTTCTGCCACAGACATTTCTGAGTGTAGTAACAGAGCTGTGGATTTTTACTGACAGGACTACAGCACAAGCACATAGGCCCCTATTCAGACCAAGTGTTTAACTTGGAGTACTTACACTTAACCAAGGTTTAACCATGTGGGTTGAACATCATTAGAGAGTTTTCTAGCCCTAGCAGTTCTATATAACTATGCATGCAGGGATATTTAACAGAGATTAGGTTTATGCAAGCTCTGCACAGATTTTAGTACAGATCTTAATAGTCAGCAAACTTTCCAAACTAACCTCTGCAATTTCTCCTGCTTAAATTTGTCCTATTCTTTCAGTGTTTTCTTGGGACAACAAGAATATTGACTCTCCTGAGTGAATCCACTGTCAGTCTTTAACTGGAATCTGTTTAACAAAGAAATACGTATTTTTTTCTTGACTTCTCTTTACATACAGTATTCTGCCCGTGCCTCCCTTGCAGACATCCCGGTTGCTTCCTTTCAACCATCCTCCAGCCTAACAATGGTGTGTGATGATGGCAGCCTGACTGGTGCTGACGGTTGAACATTGTATTTGTCCATCAGCTGCATCAGGCTTAGGTGGGAAAAGGGTGAAATCTGCAAAGGGACTTTGATACAACAGGCATTTTATGTGCCCAGAGCCAAAACTTAGACCTTCAAAAGTCTGTTAGCACCTATTTAACTGTTGGTATACTTAATGTTTTTCTGCCCATTTCTTACTTTCAATCTGTCTCAACACCAAGGTATCTGCTAGCTGTGTGAGATGTTGGGCTGCAAAGGCAATGTGTTGGTAAAGTGTTCATTGTAGCTGGAGAAAATCCATCATCCTTAGGTTGTCTCATGAGATCTATCTTCTTGAACATTAGAAAA
The DNA here is from genome assembly GCA_013399075.1 of Chloroceryle aenea. Taxonomy (NCBI): domain Eukaryota; kingdom Metazoa; phylum Chordata; class Aves; order Coraciiformes; family Cerylidae; genus Chloroceryle; species Chloroceryle aenea. Next base: position 612,998 of record VWZY01004402.1, on the reverse strand, counting down.
GATGAATTGTGCTCACAGTCCTTCCCCAGCCTGGGTTAATATTTTGCGAGACTGGTTTTTGCCACAAAATTTTGGTTATCACCAATCTGTGTTTAAACTGAGACAACTAGATTATTTGGAGCTCAGGCATAAATTCCTGGGGAATGAGACTGTGCCCTGAGCAGGGCCACAAACTGCTTCTGGGAGAAAATAGATACCATACAGACTATTACAGAAAATAGCATAAAAGTTAGATTGATATCTCCCTGGTTTTCCTTATGACAAAGGTCAGAGCTGTTGTCCAACCTTCTGGAATTGTTGAGACGCTCATTTTTAATGCCTTTCAAATGTTTCAGCTGTGTAGCTTTCACTGGCTCATCTTTTGAGGTTCTCTCAGTGTTGCACCCACAATAACTGATTTAGAGATTGTGTAAGGGTGCATTGTGAAAGCTACTCTGAAGCAGGATACGTGCTAGCCGTGCTAAAATGAAAAAGTGCAGGGGTTGGAAGTTGCAAACAGAGCTGTGTATACAAAATTCATTTTCTGGTTACTCCCTTGAACTGAGAACAGCTAATCTTAACAAAACAAAAGCAGACAGGCAAGAGACATGGTCCAGAAAGGAACAGTCAACCTGACTTATCAAACAACTGTGTTTACCTTTTGACACTGTTTTATTCCATTAACAATTACTGATCTAAGACAGTTCTGCTAGGGTATTGGAAATCTTTACAGCTCCAGGGGAAAAAGCGTATTCTCTTAACAGTTTTGTTAGCTCAACAATTTATTCTTTATTTATATTGGCTTTGAAGTGAGAGAAGAAAGTGAAAAAGAATGTAGAAAGTGGGCAGTTTCATAATACAAGTATATTTATCAAGTGAAAGAGGCTTAGGAGACAAGGGAAAACTGTAATATGAAACACTGCAAAAACACAATTAGGTTCATAATTATTAAATTACGTACAATCTAACCTGACTTCAACCTTTGTTTGCCTGGTTCGAAGGTAAGGTTTTTTAATGGCATCTCCAAAAAGTTAAAAAACTCCTTTTATGATCTAAAACTCAACCAGGAAACTGCACTAGCAATTGGCATCCCTGTGCTAGAAGGAAGTCCTGGTGTGCAGAAGACATGATAGCTCAGCACTTTTTAAACTGCTGAAAGGTGCCTGAGGTCAGCAAAGTCTCCTGAAGTTCTTTGGGATTAAATTTATTTCAGGAAGAAGAGGAAGAGCAAGTGTGAAAATATTGTAAGAATATTTTATCATCCAATTGGCAGTATATGGGTTCAGTACCACCATTAGTGCCCTACAGAAAGGCTTGTGAGTTTAGAGAACAGCTGATATCTCTGACCCATTCTGATCTCAGAGCCATGATGGTCTAAGTCTATATCACATTTACATCAATCTTAAATTTATTTCTTTTCAGTGTGCTAAAGTAGCCTGACTGGCCCCGCTTTAAGGAGGAGAAGGGTCACACATATCCAAAGGCTTCTTTCTTTCCACAAGGAAGTTGCACAGGGTGATGACCTCCCTGTGAATGCAGTCACCTCCTGTCTCAAATAAATTTTCTTTTTTTCCAATCTGGCTTGAGTCAAACTGGAAAAAGCTTTCTTTTTTTGCACTGGAACAAGCATTTGTGGATACCTGCAATTGCAGGTATCCACAAGTACATGCAATTGCATGGTGAGGCTGTTGGGAAGAGGTGAAACCCCTGTGTCACTCAGAGGGGAGACAAGCATCCTATGACAGAGGAGGTCATGCAGCCTGTAGGTTCCAGATCCTCCAAGGCTACTGCCTGGACCCACCTGTCCTGCCTTCAGCTGTTCTGCACAGATGTGGAAAGTCTTGCACACAGCATCTAGGGACCTGGATTCTCCTAGCTAAGAAAGTTTGCTTGTTCTCCTCGCTAATAGAAAATAAATGTCATCCTAAGGTTTTGTTTTGGACTCAGTTGGGCTTTTCCCTTCCTGTTGCAGAAAAATTCTCCTTGCAGAGTTGCAGATGGTCATGCAAAAGCTTTGCATGCTTGGGAAAGAAGCCATGAGATGCACCTATTATGATAAAAGATTTTATCGCTTCTAAAACTCCTCAGTTGCGTAAATGTGGAGTGGAGGTTATGAGAAGACTTTAGTGGCTTCCTGTCCGGACTCCAGCTTCTTTCCAGAGAACAGATGTAATAACAAAAAAAAAAGGTGAAAAGGTCTTGCCAGAGTTATTTCTTGGATTTCTCTGATTTAGGGTAATTCCTGGGATTCCCTCAAATGACCCTTCTCTTTCTCTGGTTCCTGTCAGGGATTTCAAACTAATTCCTCTATCTGAGGATCTGGAATATCCCACCTGGAACAGTGGCAGTGGTAATGGGTTGTGCACAGCCCTGTCTTTGGACATTACAACTTGCTGGCTGAGCAAGGACATTATCCATATCTATAAAATGAATGAACTAAGGACCACGTTTTCCATACGTAACCTTAGATGAGCCATCTGGAGACATTCATCAAGCAGGAATTTGTATGCACAAATTGGGCAAGTGTGCATTCAGCCATCTGATTTGAATATCCTGAGGTACATTTTCTCCTTGCACATGGGAAAACACATGTTTTCACAATTTCAGAGGTTGATTTGAAAAATCTTATCTTTTTTGGTATCTAGCAGAAATTTTTTTCATTTAAAGAGTTCCTGTGAAAGATTGCACCAGAACATCTCTCAGCTGACCCAGTGTAAAAGAGAGCAGATTCCAAATTACTCTTTTCCTCACTTCTTTCATGAGAGACTCTTCTCAGGCAGCAGGATATCCGATATCCTACGTGGCGGACAAAGAATGCTATTTTGCCTCTTGGTTTCTTATCCAGTTGTTTTCGATGGGGGAGTTTGTTTTTCCTGTATGATTGGAATAATTACCCTGACAAGGCAAAGAACAGGGACAGATGTTCTCCCTAACTAATAATAAAAGCAGTGTCCTTCAGCTTTTTGCTGGCTGCGAAATCCACTACCCTCCCATTATATCCTACAATGGGACAAACATAGTGAATACTTTAGAAAGTGGAGTGTGATTGATGTTCTTCCTTCTTGTTTCAACAGAGGACAGGGTTAAATTAAGATGCATGCTCACCCTCTCCAGAAAGAACATATTTTCTAAAAGCTCCTAATTGTTGCAGGTTACCTGCCTTTACAAGACAGAATTATTATAGTCTTGATATTTCACCATGAAATGGTGTTGCCAGCTGTCAACAGCTCAGGGAACAGTTAATTATATTTTTGTACAGCTGTTCATAAGACCATAAAAAGCTGCTATTCTCCTCTTAAGACTGAAAAATAAAAAATCTTGGCATCAGTTCTTTGGGTAGAATAGTTAACAAGTGTCCAAAATATTTGTAACTGGAAAGCCAATTCTTCTTCCTTTCGTGAAGTAAAAATGCATTTCCTCTGGTGTAAAGGGAATTAGCTTACTATTGTGGAGTTGAGCTGGGAATGACTGTGTCTGAAAATCCAGGGAATTAGTAGTCTTCAATCCTAGAAATGCCACTTCAAATCTAAAGCAAATTCCGGTCTGGACATACCAGAGACAAGGCAGAGGAGCTGCAGATTATACCCTAGCAGAATGTCTATGTGGATGGACTTGCACTGACTTCACATCCATCAGGTTATCTGTGTCCTGCTAACCCCAGGTCGTTCATTCTGATGGACAGTGAATGCCTCATCTTCATGCTGTAACATATCCCTAGATACATTAGCCATTTGAGATTTACATTTCTGGCAATGCTTGAAGCTTCTAGCCCTGTTCTGCTAGATCCTGCAAGATATGAACAGCACCAGAGAATTTATAGAGTAGGTAAATGAACCAGACAGACAATGTGTAGAACTTACTTAACTTGTTTAATTGAAAGTTTTGATATGTCAAAAATGAACCTATGATGTCAGAATAGGCTCTCTTTCAACAAATTCAAGCCGATCAAAAATAATTGAAATATTTTATTTGGATATTTTCTAAATCAAAACTTTGGTGCTTTAAGTTTGAAATTCTAAGTTTGATTCTAAGCAGCTGAAATAATTTCCTTTAGCAGTTACCCCAAATTTTCTTGCAAGCTTGTCTGAAAAAAAAAAAAGGTTAGTATTGATTTGGTCCAAAAGATGCTTTTTGAGAATTGCAGCCATGACATTTTTTCCTTTTATGGTGATATGGTTTGTTATAGTTGTGCATTGATCAAAAGACTAACCAAAGGTTCTGAGATTCAGAAAGGCATAATTAATGACAATTTAGTTTTGGGACGGATATTGGATTGTCTTTTAAGCATTCTTGTTTATCTTTAAAACAGTAAATCTTTAATTGAAAAGAGCAACTGCAGATGGATAGTCAAAAAGAGGTCCTTTATGGAAGAACTAGACAGGGAGCTGGTCAAAAAATGAATAAGCAGTTTTGCAAAATAAAATCAGGCCCACCGGATCCCAGATTTGAAATGAAAAAGTCTTAAGAATCCCATGCACTTTTCACACTTTTGAATAGCTCACTACAGTATAAGTAATTTTGAGTATTTTTTTCTCTCTTACTCCTTCCTATTGGCAGTCTGTAATTTTTCCAAAGTTGAGAAACTTCGGAAAATATGGATAACTTGCAGAAAAATATAAAGAAGGATTGTTTATTGCCCTGAATCTTTCTCTTCTTTTTCCCAGAAACAAAACATCTGAAATCTCCCAATTAAAATATATCTTTCACAAAAAATGAAGGAAAGTGAATTCCAAGCAATTTGCCTGATTTAAGTGGAAAGACACCAGCTGAATCATTTAGAAAAAAACCTGCCAAGATTTACAGGCTCCTGTCCCAGCAAGAGCACCCAAATCACTCCATCACTCAATTTCCAGCTCTGTACCTAAATGTGATTTTTTTTCCCATGAGAAAATGCTGCTTTCACTTTAACGAAGCATCATCTTTCTGGAGGAGAGTCTTTCCCACTGAAAGGCTGGCTCAGCAAAATACACATGACCACAATTATTCATTGCAAGACTTTGGAGAATACTCATGAAGATTCTGTGCCCAGGCCCTGAAGGATCTGAAGGCTCTTTCCGATATAAGAAAGTCCCTGGTAACAAAACTGGAGCAGGTTGGAAAATCTTGTGTCAAATTCTTCACAAGCTTCAAAATATGAAGGGTCTGTCTATGCTGCTATTCTCCTCACACCCATCAATGTCCATCGTGCTCTTCCTTAACCTGGCAATTAGTGCCATGGCCAACTCACTTTGCAGACACTCAGAGCATCTGGGACTGTCAGCCCCTTTTCAAGCTGGAAACACATTGTCTGCCAGCAACAGAGCACTGGAATGGATATGGCAAGATCCACATCTTACAGTGTTCCCTCGAAATACGACCTTTGTGTGCGGTGGGTTTCAGGGCAGTGTTGGTGCTCTCTTTATAGAGAGACTTTTTCAGTAGCTCCTGCAAGATCTACTAGAACAAATCTCAGCCGAGGTTTATTAAGCAGTTGGTGACAGCAAATGACTGTGAGGGAGAATGGCAGGAGCACTGGAAAATGCAGCCTAGAGACATGAGTAAGTGTGGTTGACAAGATGCAGGATGCTGCTCTATACCTCACAAGAGGAGTCAGACACTGCCAATAGCGATTCCTCTAGCATCCCCCCACCCAATACCCTTGCAAATAACAAGATGCACAAACACATTGGCTAAAATCTGTTCCCTCAACAACCCATTTGAAAAGCTAAAAAAAAAAAACAAAAAACAAAAGCCCTTAGCATCTCTTGCAGATAACTCTGGATTAAAGCTGAGTTAACCAAGTAATGAGCCTTGCCCAGTTCTCCACTCTACTTTAACATTGTCAGAATATAAAGCAACAAGGACAGTAACAAATTGAGCAAGCAACATGAAAATGGAAAATAAGGCAGATAATTGCAGTTTAACTTCATCAGTGCAATTGTATGGAATTGAAAAGTCATTTCAGCAGCCCCAGGACATGTTAACAGCCCTAGAGAGTCCGGACATAAAAGCAAGATATTTTCCAAACTTCAAATAGATCCAAAGTTTCCTAGCAGGAGGGAATTGTTTTAGCATGTAGCTTTCTAATTAGATGTTGGAAAAACTTAGTGGTGGAGTAGATTCTGCCCTAATTTACATTGAAGCAACTGCACTTTAAAGTAGAAAAATTGCTCTGGGTGGATATGGCCTTACCAAAGGACTGAATTTAGCCCAGCATCTTTAAAGTTCATGCACTGACATGGTCAGAAACTCTCTTGCCCTGATTGGGAAATAGTGACTAAAACTTCTCAAAGATGGAGTCAATTAACATTATTTTAGTTCCGTCTTTCTTGCAATAAATGGATGTAAATGAGGCATCCCCAGTGGAGACAGATCTACAGCAGGCAAAACAGCTATAAAAGTAAGAACAACAGGAAAATGAAGCTAGTCTCTGATAAGAAGGTGTAAGCTAATTATGAGCTTCCAGCTAGCGCATCAAAGTAACACATTTAACCCCAACAGACAGTAAATGTCTACCCTGGCAATTTATGGTGATTGACAGGTGAGACTTGCTGTGGGAAGAAAAAAAGCGGGGTGACTTAGTGGTTCTTTGCATTGGTCTGTAGTCCACCATGTGTTACACAGGGCAAGGTTCTGACACAGCTCAGCTATGCAAGCTGATGCAATTTAATCCTGTTTCTTATCAAAATTTCCCTAGTGGCTCCTTCTCTCCCATCACAAGGTTTCTCCACCACTTATAAACCAGTTGTCTGATCCTCTTAATCTCCCTCCTTTTCCAAGTTCAGGTTTTGCTGAGCCTCCTTAGGCTTGCTGTAAACACAATTCAGATGGAATGAAAAAGAGGAAATTAAAAACGAAATCATACAGCTACTGCAAATCACATGGGCTGAGGTGTTGTATCCCCTGTTTCTCCAGGAATTCTTGGGTTTGCAGCTTGCATTGGCTGCAACAGGAAGGTGAATGTTATTAGCAATATATTAGTTAGGACATATTTAGTCCAAAGGAATTGGTGCCCTCTTGAGAGGTGCCAGTGCAGTTAGTAGAACACAAGAGCAGGCAAAGGTCCATGTGTCCCAGTAGCCACATGGGACATTCTTAAGGAGAGAGAAGTGGGTGGGAGATAAGTCTATACCAATGTCTCCTTTTCTGTACTCTCCCAGCTTCTGGGTACTGGTACTGTTTTGCATGGCACAACATTTTCTTGCTTTTTACAAGCCCACAGTTGTCTCTTACTCAGACTTGGGTGTACTAGTTGTTGCCCCAAGCTGCAATCCCTCCTTTGTCCATACCACTTAGATTGCAAGAGAACGGCCTCTGAGACCATCTGTGCTTGGAAATTATCAGTGATGGGCAATGTATTAATCACATAGACCGAGGGCGACAAGCCTGACCATCTCTGGCCCTCTGTCACTAGTTGAACTTCTTTGTGGTAAGGAGTCTGAAGCGAAAAAGGACCATTCCTAGTCTTATGGTGAAAGTCACAAGGGCAAGGAGAGGTTGACTTTCCACAAGGGAGAACACAACATTTCAACAGCCACTGAGGAGATGCATTTCCTACAGAGATTTCAGACTTCCTAGACTCTGCATGAATGCACACAGCATTGATCTGGATTGATCTCTGGTCTTGCCTCAAGGTCCAAGCACGTGGGAGCAGATGTTGTGAGCTTTGAATCAACCACCACGCAAGGGTCAATATCTGAGGGTTTACAAGAAGCTGTGAGGATGGCACTCAGGGCTAGTGTGACACTAAGTGAGCTTCAGAAGGGACTTTTAGATAATCCACTAAACCATCTGTCTTTGCCTCCTCCTCCAGCTGGCTGCACCCACAGTATGGTGAGCTGGTTTCCCAGAGGTGAGGAAGGAAAAGGCCCTCCCAGAGGACAGAGCACTGGCTGGAGGAAAGAGACCGGGTACCTTGGAGACCAGAGCAGACATGCTTCTGCAGCAGATGCTGACCCTCCAACTCTGCGTGCTTAACAATTCCCCCTGAAACACGTTGAGGTACTCCACGGATGAAGGCCAGGAATTGACTCAGGTCAGAACAGAGACCCCACAGCAGAAGGAACCGGGCACGTTTGGGTTGTAATGACTAGTATATGAACTGGGAAATAGCACAACACCTATGTACATACCAACGCTGCAGGTAAGACCCAGGAGACATCAGGACAGAGAGTACAAAGTGGGTGTGGGGTTGTCTTACTCTTCAAACTGATAGAAATACACCTTAGTCCGGGCAAGAAGAACATCACCATTTCTCCATGAGTAGGGATCTTTTTGTGCAGTTTTAGGAGTCTTCTGTTACAGTAGGAATCCAAACAAATGCCCCTGCCCCAGGAGTCCCCGCAGACAGGCAAGCACTCAAGAGAGAGTTTGCATTGTCTCCAATGGTAGCTGGCAAACTGCAGGCAACCAGGTACCAAAGAGCTTCCTGCAATTGTCTCCAGCTCCTCTTAACCACAGGCGCACGGAAACTGCAGACCAGTGCCATATACTCTGGGGAAACCACAGAGCAGTGTTTAAAACTGCATCCTACCACCTCTCATCACATCTCAGCCATATGTGGGACAGGACTAATTTTGCAAACAGCAGGGGTGGATCATGACGGCCTGTGGAACTGGCTCAAGCCCAACAGGCAGTGCAAATGTGTGTTTGGCTCCACAGCTCTGTTACACATCAGCAAAGGAGCCTTCTGAGCCTGTAAAAGCAGCCACCATTCCTGGTGTACGTTGATGCAGGTGCCCTTTGTACTGCCACTGGAGGTCTCAGCAGAGACTGGGGAGTTTATTAAAAAAGGTGAGTAATTATGCAGAGAAGTTCACATACCCACCACACCACATGTGTACAGACTGTGACCTTTTTGGAAGTTTCTGCAGCACACCCTTCAGCAAGCTCTCTATGAACACAACAGGTAACCAGAGACCTGCACTAGGGAGCACTTTCTGATTGCAGTGAGAGCTGCTAAACAGCTCTCTGACAATGAGCATTTAAAGAGCGGTTTCCTTTCCATCATTCATTTTTCTTGCCTAATTTATTAGCATGAGGTCATTTTGATTATTAACCTGAGCCATTTGCTTTCTGTGGGCAAGTGCTTCTACCCTCATGCTGCACATTTACACGCTGCCTCTCTGAACATTTTATTACTTGATTTTCCTGTTTGATTTCCCAGGGTACTTCAGTTCCTGTTCTAAGATACAGTATGTTCAGAGAGTTAGTTAAAGACTCATAGATCTCCAAATCTTCAGGGATAGATTCTTTTCGTTCCTCTCAGTAGCTGACAGATGGTTATTCTTCAACAAATAAAATCTAAATTGTATGAGTCTGTCCTTCTGCAGAAGCAAGTTCTTAATAAGCACCTTGCTGTGATGAAAGGAAATAAAGGAAAAAGCAACAACCCAAAAGTGGGGGTGTTTAGAATTAAAAATAGACTCCATGTGTCCATTTGCTAGAATTGCATGGCAAAATTTCACATTGGAGTGGGACTTAAACATCACAGAGGCCTGATACTGACTCACTCTGAAGAGATGAGTTATATCCATAGCAAAGTCTCGTGAGCAGCATCTGTTTTCTGAACCAGCGGTGATGATGTGCAAAACCTGCCACATGTGAATGTATAGCAAGGGAAAAATGAGTCTGCATCCATCCAGGCTGATGCAGACAGTGTTAGACCTGCCAAGGCTATGGAAATGGGAACGCTACAGGTCTGCCAGAAGTGTCAAGGCTGAGCTAAGTTTATTAGGTAGAACCATGTGTGACCTTCCCTTAGGCAGAGCTCTGCTCTCTTCTGACCATGGTGCTCGCATGAGAGCTAACCACCATGCCCATGGGCTCTTCCCTGCTGTCCTCCAGTTTGTTTCCAGCCCAATGAAGGGATAAGGAGTACATCTCTGTTACTTCTGCTGACCAGGGTTCATTGTATTGTCTGTCCCAGCAGTGCCTTTTATCTGCTGCCTTCTGCCCAATTACCTGGAGGTACTCCAGCCTTGGCAAACCCAAACAATGAGCTTAGTATCAGCTCCTGGGAGGAGCGAAGGAGCCCAAAGCTGCTCCCACTGGAAAGTCCTGAAGAAGCAGCTTGTATGAGCTCTTGCCCTGCTCTGTCTGAAAGTTTAAAACTACAGCTAGAAAGTCTCTCTCTTTGAGGCAATTATGTTGTTCCTCTACCCACCAGTCTCTGAGCACCTCTTAAATCACCTTTAATATGATTATCTTCACAACTCCCCTGCAAGATAAGGGAGATACCATCATCCTTGTTTTACAGATGGAGACCCAGGGCACAGACAGAGCACTGTTGCCTAATCATTTTTCTTTTATTAGCAAGCTTACCTCCAGCAGTGCCTGGTTATGCCTTAGTCAGCATTCAGCCCTTTGAAAAACTCCTTTTACATGAACAGTCATGAAAGCCATCAAGTTGCCACAGAAGCAGCAGACCAAGAGCTTTGGCTGTTTGCATCACTGTGGTTCTTGCTGTACTAATTTAACTACAGAGACCCTGAAAATGCAGGAACTGTACATTAATCTAAAACTGGTCTGTTCAAAACCAGATGCTGGTCCACTTTGTGAGCAATTGTAATTCATATTGATGATAACAGATACACCTCAGAGAGGTAATTTTATTTTATTAATGGCTCCTCTAATTAGTACTAAAAAGCACTTTATTTGGTTGTGTATGCTCTGTTCCCCAGATAAGGAAATTCTTGCTACAGTTTCATAATTTCTGAAAACGTGCATTTTCAGAATGCATAGAAAATCTGCTTGCCATCTTATGGAGTGTAACTTTGACATCAAATGAAAACTCATCCCTTCTGTTCACGTTTCCATGACATGGTTTTGTATTCATGGTAAGCCATCACTCTAGCCCAGCCCTCCTAACTCCTGAGTCTAGTTATTTCTAGTGCAGCTTACACCAAAGCTTAATACAAGCAACTGTGCTTGTCCTGTGTTCACATACTACATCTATCAAAAAAAAAAGGCTTGTATCCTGATCTGCTCTATTCCAGTAATGGGGACAAAGCACTGGGCCACCCTTCTGCCTGATGAAGAACTGCCTAAAATACAGCTTTGACCAAAACAAAACCAGTATTTTCATCCCTCTTGTGCAGCCACCAGCTATATGCTGATTTCCAGATGAAGATGCCCTCCACTGCATGGATAGCACTCACTGCCTTGCAGAAATAGCCTGCACAAAGTGGGCTTCTGAGATGACACAAAGGTCCGTGCTTGCATTTGCAGAGTATGTGATAAAATCTAAACAGCTATTGAGCACCTTGAGGTGGTAGATGGGTTGTGCCCATGTGATAGATCACCAAATCTTTTCCTGTTGCTCATTTTTCTTGCTTTCTCTTCCTTCTTATCTGCTGGTATATGACATCTGCTGGGGAATGTTGGCCTGAAGCCAGGAGGATGAGGGAGCAGCTGAAAGCTGCTTGGCTGATTTCTCTAGGGAGAACTCTCAGCAGGTTTTGCGTGGACAATGAACAAAGTGTCATTTTTGCTTTAAAAGGGCAAAGAAGAGGGGGTGGGATAGCAGGACTTTGCAGTGCAAATTTCCCCACAATCCCAACTTTATGGAAGGGCAACACAGGTCAATCTCGAGTTCTCTTAATATGGGACAGAAAGGCAAAATTCAGTCATCAAATGGCACGGCAGGTGCTAAGAACCACCCAGACTGACAGTGTCTCCAGTAGTATAAACAAGTAAACTGTTTGATTTCAAGCTCCAGCTATTTTGCTCAGATACTCCTTGTTTACTAAGTGCTGAATGGCACTCAGCATTTACAGATGTAAAGCCCCTGACTGGGAAGGTCATTAAAATTGGCGGGAAGATTGGGTAAAATCTGAGAAAATCCACAGGGGAGCCTAGCTAATTAATTATGGTTTTGTAATGCACCTAAGAGAACAATGTCCAGAGCTCTGAGCTGTTTGAAGGGGCTGTTTAAAAGCAAATTAAAGCAGAATATCTACTGTAAATGTACAATTGAGCTGTATGCTAAAAACACAGTTAAACTTGTTTACCCTGCTTCTGAGCCCTCTTGAGCATGGTAGGTTTGAACATTTGAAATGTCACTGGGTTAGGAGAGGCTGTGAGAAAAGAAGCAGGCGGGCGAGGAGAGAAAACATCTACTGGAAAAAAAAAAGTGAAATACTGCTGCAAAGAATGAAAAATAAATAGAGGCAAAAAAAGGCAAAAGAAAATATTTGAGATAGAATTGAGTCCACTCACCACCCTTTACAAAATTTGTAGCACTGTCTCTGGAAAATTATTTCTGAGGAGTAATTGTTGTGTTGTTGAAGAGAGGCTGCTGGCACCCACTGCCAGGCAGGCTGGGACTCCCATTCAGAGGTAGACTGGCCAGGGCAAGTGCTGGTGGTCTGCACTCCTTGGGTAGCCCTTGCCATGCCAGGCCTCCATCTGACACCTGGGAACCATCTGCCCGGAGTCCAGCAAGGGCTTAACAATGACCCATCTAAGATTTGAGGAAAATGGCTGGACTATGGTGAGCAACAAACCATCAGAGGGTTTCCAGTTTCCACTACACCCAGCCCTCAATCAAAGTATTGCTGAATCATCCCAGTGAAGGAAGCATCTGCCTCCCATCTGCTCCTCACAGTCTTCAGGGGCATATTTTTCCAATAAGCAGAAGATTTTGTCTTGAGTCAAATAACTGCCTTTTGGAGTGGGCCACGATCCCTGGGCTACTGGAGCTCAGTGGTTCACTATGAGTGATGGCTTGATTTCCATGGTGAATGTGGCTTTTTCATCTGAGAATGTAAACAGGTACCTTTGGTAACTAGTTATTTCAGGAAGGTGAAAAATATAGCACTTTCTGCTGATAACCTCATAATTTGGCACAACCTGCTAAAAAACTCTCCAAAAGTTTACGGCACATGATGCAAGACAGATGAAGCTGCCTCTTTGGAAAGCACGCGCGTGTGCGAGTTTGTAGTACCTGCCCTTTCTAAACTGCTCAGTGGACAGGGAACAGTGGTCCCAGAGGACTTCACGAGCTGTCAGAGGTGATGTGTGGGCATTCCTGTGCAGGGCTCAGATGACACCAAATGAAGAGAGAAACCATTATGTAACTTGGAAGATCATATTATACAATAACTTAAACACACAAAAGAGAAAGATATATCCCAGCCAACCGCTTCAGCATGAAAGATGAGATTCGTAAGATTAGTAAGGACTCCTATCTGCCAAATCTTGCTGAGCCTTACACCATGCGATGGAGTTGGGCTAACCCTGTGTGCTATTATGACTCAGCTTAGTGGGAGAGGTAGGGCAGGGCAAGGCAAACGTTACTATCAGCATCTGCATAGAAATTGAGCTATATTTACAACACCGAGGCTGATAAAGTGTCTGTTGTGTTTGACTAAAACCAAACATTGCAACAAGAAAGGGACTGGATTGGCAGCTAAATTGTTTAATTAAAATCAAATTACCAGAGGGCTAGATCTGGTTCTCAAGATGTAACATGGAGATTATTAGCAAGAAACAAGTTTTAATGTAAAAATAGCAGCTGCCACTAGGTACAACACGTAGCAGCTGGCGAGAGAAACACGGTGTTTGCAACACTGAGCTTTGCCAGCTACCACCCGCCACCAACCTGGCACTGCTCCTAAACTCACCCAAGAGACAGATGGGGCAGGGCAAAGGACCAGAGAGCAGGATCAGATGCTTTCCCCAGATCCCATGAGGTCCTTATGCAAAGTGCTTTTCCCCCTGTTCTGGTGTTTGAAGGGGTCAGCCTTGTGAAGGGGTGACCCTCTTGCTTGCCTCTGCTCCAGGAGGTCAGACCAGACCTGCCTCTGGGTGAGAATCAGCATGGCAGGAAAGAAAGTTGCTTCATCCTTGCAGTAAAGGGGCCGTTGAGTAAATTGATCCCATGCTACACATCCCCTCTCAGTGAGGGGCTAGCAGAGCTAAGTACAGGGTTCGGTGACCCTGGAAGTCCCTACACGCTTCCCACAAGTGACTTCTGTTGCAAGCACAGGAATGAACAGAACCCAGTGCCTTGCAGCTTTGCATCATTTTTATATTTTTTCTACGAAGGTGTGAGCCTGTGTTATTAAAATCCCTTCCCCTTTTGGACACACTGAAAGGTTAAGTGGCTTTCCTCTGAGACAGGAGTACTTCTGGCATGCCTCTCCCACTTGGCAGCCCATATCCTCAGTTTTATTTACTTTTACAATGTATTTCTTTCTGTTGAATGTGAATAAATTTGACCAATGGATGGAGGAGTTATGGGGGAGGGTCAGACAGAGACAGAGACATGATTATGGGGTTTGTTTGCACTTCATTTTCACAAGGAACCAGGCTAAGATCCACCCACTAATGCAATATGCCCTGCTCCTGCTTATCTGGTGAGACACCACAGATTCTCTTAGCTTCCTGGTGCATTAAGCTTCACTTAATGCCAAATCTGCCCGTAGTCCAGCATCACCTCTGCATTTCCTTTACTGAGATCACTGCACACAAAGCATTTCAAAAGTAGGATCTAAACTTCAGGATCCAGACCTATGGATGCAAACTCTGCCTAGTTTTACCCACAGTTTTACCCTGTAGCTCCAACCAAAGCCAACGGGAGCTGCAATCTATTAGGCATGTTGGGTTAGTTATGGCAGCGTTTCTTAATGAAATGTTGGCTCTTCTGAGACTTGAGTTTCTTCATTGTAGCTCAGGAGAGAGGGAAGAAAGAGAAGTGTGTTGGTCTAACGCTGAAACAACTAATTTATGTACTTAGACTGTGACTTAAGAAAGTTCTGCTCTAAGTGAGTTTATTAAATGGAGTCAGGATGTCTGACAGCTAGCAGAGCCTCTGCAAATAAGACGAGGCTGTTGGTAGTAAAAAGTAGGAATCCAGTTAAAAAATAGCTCCTCCGGTTACAAGACTGCTTGAAATATTGTACTCTGGAAATGTTTGTGTTTTAAGCTGTTTTAGTGTACAGTATAAGTCATTGATTTTTACTTTTTCTTCGTTTTGTTGCTAAACCTATGAGGGGAAATGTTTTTCTCCACTTGCTGGACAGCAGCCATGAATTGGTAATGACCGACTGCATTTCAAAAGTGCATGTGTATTTTAATCTCCATTGAAAACTATGTTTATCTTCTTTCTGGAAGGCAGAGGAAGGTTTAATGTCTGCGTTGCTAGCAAAGTGCAAATTGCTGTGGGCGGGAGGTGAGACTGGTTACGGGGCTCAACAGCTGCCGCGTGTGGATGTTCTGCATCCCGGCACAGGGCTATCGGCTCAGCCCGCACGCCTGACAGGCAGCTTCATTTGCGTCAGGCTTTATGACCTTGGCTCACCACCCAAATTAACTCATCCTGTTTAGGTAGTTTGCCCATCTCAGTGCAATCCAGCTCTATCTTTTGTTTCTCTATGTTTATAAGATAGAGGTGCAGCACCTCCGTGCTGATGGGCTGCCATCGAGCTCTTGTGCAGGCAGCAGGGAGGTCTCAGTCACTAAAGGAACACTTTGAGCAGCAAGCTTGTTCTCTGTGGTGCTTCCTGACCAGCATCCTAGACCAATTTGTTATCTGAGAATAAAGGTGCTTATTTTGGAGTGATTCCTTTGTGAATTTATTGTAGCTGAGTCTGCAGAAACTATGTTGGTTCCTCTGTGGAGGCAATTTCCTTTGTCTGGGGGAAACTGAGGTAGAGAAGGAGGATCATATAGAGGCTAAAGTGCTAATTTGAAATTTGAGAGACCTTGGTTTAATTCCTTCCACAGACCTCCTTGGACAAACCACAAAGTCTCCTAGTCCTGCCATTTCCAAAATGAATGTGGAAATTTTATCAAATTTGCCTTCTGGGGCAGTAAGCAAAATACTTATGAAAAAAGCTACATAAGTACCTCTCAGAAAGATCCAGATGGATCTGCAAGAAGAGATTAAGATCCTGATTGTCATCGTTATACAAATGTGGATTGGGAGGAATCTTGCTAATGCAAAAGGAGCATGAGTAGGAAGTGGGCTCCTGTGATTTACAGTGGTAAGACCCCACAATGAAGTCTCCTTATTCTCAGTAGCCTACTTGAAGCAGCAGACTATTTTTCCTAATTCCCCTCTGTTCAATTACACCAGCCACTTTTCCCAGTGACCAGACAAGCAGAAATACTCAACTTGTCCCTTCCACTGTTATTTCTTCTGCACTAGCTCTGCCATCAATACTTTGGGGTCATTAGGGAGGGTGGTAATAGCAGTGACATCTTCACAGCTGCTCTACAGGTTGCATTTGTACAAAATGTGCTATTAATAATTAATAATTCTTTAAGAAAAAAAAATTCAAAACTATCAAGAAACTTTTGGGCTTTAAAAGTATAATGAAATTATTACTTTTTTTGGCTACATCAAGTTCACAGTGCTTCTCTATTTGGGTGGAACAGGATAATCTCTTAAAGCCACACCCAAGTAATTCCAGTATTTCTGCTAATGTGTGTACACTTCGCTTCTGTAACCTGAACTAGCATGTTCCCAGCTAGGTCAGGTATTTCTACATGGCACTTCATGGAATAAATACATCCCACTTGCCCCTAGGCCAGTGTCCTGTGTTATGACAGTCATTTATACCTACTGAAAGCATTTCCTTTTTCTTCCACCTCAGCTTTGCCCAGGTCCTGCTGAAGTTGACACTCTGGATGGGCTCTCTCTGGATCCAGAAGATGAAGAGTGTGTCCAGTACTTCCTTGGGTTGGGGGACAGCTACTTGACACTGATTATGAGTGACAGGTAAGACTGAACTAGTGTGCTCCTCTTCATGCATGCAAAGTTTGGAAGACCACAGCTCTCAGATAACCAGAGAGACAGTCCTGCTTACAACAGAGGGTTTTAAGGTTCTTGTAGCCTTCTGCAGCTCTTATCCCAGAGCGACTCCCTGTCCTTGCTGAGAATGATATATATTGAAACTTCACAGTTCTACTCAATGGACATATTAATTAAGGTTGACCCTTCAGGGTTAGTGAATTTTGAGATTTTGAGATTGCTCTTTCACAGATGTGTGCACAGAGACATTATCTTCAGTGAAGCCAGGTTAACACACAGTGACCTGGACAGCTACATTTCTTCTTTCATGTTGTTTGAACTCCTAAGTGTCTGGTTGATCCTGGTGAATAGAGCATGGCATAAAGTGTTTTCCAATCTATGCCACTACATTGGGTCATTCTGACCAAAGAACATGACCCTTTGCAGTCTTTGCAGATGGTCTGGCACTAGTCTTCAGCTCTGGGATATTGATGTGGAGATGTGTTGTGGTATGACTCAGGAGAGAAATTAGGGTAATGTCTCCTTCACCTAATACTAAGCTGATGGTGGCCTGCACCATAAAAAGCACCACAAGTATTTTATTACAGCCTGTTAAAAAGGACAAATTTTTGTTTGTACAGAAGCTGAGATTTTATTGAGCTGAAAACTGAAATACACCTCAGAACAGGACAGTGCTTCACAGTTCCCACAAGTTGTCATTACATTACTTGTAGCTCTGTAAGCTGCATGACCTGAATATATTTTACATCCTTCATCTTTCCATTTCTAAGTGCTTACCATTTTGTGAGCTAAAGCTGAGGCAAACATATACATTGAACAATGCACTCTTTGCATATTTTTGAGTTTTTGGCTTCCTGTTTGGATTGATTAGTAAATTAGTATTTTCAGGGCACCAAGTGAAAAATAGGTGTGCACGTCTGTGCTGCCAAAAGTTCATTTGTGATAAAAATCCATGAGGAAAACCCCCCAACCAACTAACAACCAAACAATGGACTTGTAACACGGCTGGATTTGACTGAGACTTTCAGTGTTCAGTGTTAGTCTCTCAAAAAGCTAACATTGATTCAGAGTATCTACTGCAGCGCCAAAAGCTAAACCACATGGAGGGGGAGGGCAAAGGGAGAGGTGGAAGTGTTTTGCAAATGGAAGACTGTGTGCATTATTCAGGCTTTAACATTGCTTGCATTCATGAAGCAATGCCCTTCAGTTTGGGAAACCATCACAAGCACAGCTCCTGTTCAGCAGAATGAATGAAAGGCATCGTACAGAATCTGTATGTGAGACCATTAGCCTGATGTTCGAGACACTGCAAATACTCCACTGATAAAACCACACCTCTTGAAGGAGACTGGTATCCTTACATCACTGACACAGGCAAAGCCCTCAAACTTGGGCAAATAAGGCCTTGTCTACTGGCTGCTCTCCTCGCCAATACTTTCCACTGCTGCAACCCAAGGGACGTAAATGCAGGGAATATAGTGGGGAAAAAAAAAAAAAGAAATAAAAGAATGATTCTGTCTCATCATTTAAAAGGTAATTTCATGAATTTGGGTGTGGGTTTTGGAATTAGTGCACTGGCAGAAAAAAAATCCCAGTCTTTAGACTGCAGTTCTCATCAGTACCTCTTTGACTGTTCCTACAGTGGAGGGCTATACTGTGGACCCTCATTTTCTAGAAGGATATATACTAAGATATGGATAAAAAAGGCATCTCAGAAAGGCTGTTGAGCAAACTAAGAAGAGAACCGAGATTAAAACCAGATCTCTAGGTTCATAGCCTTACCCATGGACAACACAGCCTCTCTAGAGTAATTTTTTTTTATGCATCTACAAATGGAACAAAAGTAGCCAACAGCATGTTAAAGATTCCTCTGGTCATCAGCAGCCTTGTTGAACCAAACTCCAGTGTTGTTCTGAAGAAAAAAATACGGCAGGTCTTCAACATCACAAAACCCTGAATAGCTGAGTAGCCAGTCAGTTGTCATAAAACTGACTGATATTGGTTCACTGGTGGACAAGTAACCATTTTCAGAGAAATTGTTTTAGCTACCAACTTCAACTCTTCTAAACATTTAAATACAGAAACTGTTCATAAACATATTTTATTGCTTTGTGGGATTATTTATGTGTCTTAAAGTCTCTTCCTGAAGCATTTTGTATCATTAGTCCTTCAAAACACAGACTTGCCAAGCCCATCTTCAGATAAACCTCATCACTTTTAGACCGGTTGTGTGGGTGTATTTGGAAGCAGTCCAAAGCAAATCCCAGCTGAGTTGCATAATTCTGGTGTAAAACAAAAATATATGGGGTGGGAAGATTTTGTGGCATTTAGGTAAAGTAGAGGAGGGTTAGAGTGAATGAGAGAAAGCATGTTAGACATAAATATGAAGTGATCGTAAGTCAAGCAAGAGACTAAACAGAATGCTGTGCATCCAAAAAATAAAACTGTTTCTTTAATAGTAAAATAAGCTTGAAAGTTCAGGCTGCCCCACTCTTATAGGATAAGTGGTTATTGCAGGTTGGAAGAGATGTCAGGAAGTCTCTAGTTCAAACTCTCAATCAAAACAGGGCCAGATATTATTCCTCATGGTTGCAACAGCAAAGAGGAAAAGAATGAAAAGGAAGGCATTAGAGATCAAAACGACTGAGGGACTTTATTTTTCCTTCTCAGAGACTAGATGAAGTAAACCATGAAACTATTCTTTTGGCTGACACAATTCATAAAATCATCATCAGATGTATCAAGTTGGGATATTGTCTGTATAATCCTGATGAGGTGTTCTCATGGGTCACCTGTTGGAGAACACTGGTCTGAGTGCCCTACCAGTTCTTCTACACTTGTGATGGTTTTGTCCTCACACACTCCTCCCACTAAACCTTGCATTAGTCAGACAAACTGAGAACAGGAGGTCAAGTGACACTGGACAGTTTCTTTCCTTACTCATCCTGATAAGAGACATCACAGTTTGGAATCAAAATACCAGGGAAGTTTGCATCTGTCCCCTGCCTGACAGCCTCAAATGTTCCTGCATCTTAAATACACACCAACAAAATCTGAGGAACCCAAGATAGGGAGGAATGCATGTAAATTCCAGCTGGGCTAAGGGACAGTAACAGATGTATGGTACAAATTATTTCTTAGCACCCTTGCTGTGATTGCTAATTCTGTCCACGATTTCCAGGACTGTATGAAGGGATAATTATTCACATAACCATGAGGATTCTGGGCTCATACACCAGGACTGTAATGCCTCTGTGTCCCAAACACATGCCTGTTTGATGATCTAAGCAGAGACTGGGTTAGTCAACTACAACTTCAAAAGTATTCACACACCCCCTCACATTCCCAAAGATTACTTTTTTTTCAAAAGTGCTTTTATGGTATTTTAAAGTCCTTAAAAATGTGTGATATTCAGAAGCAACGTGTCACTTTCTGAAAATTGGGCTAGTAGGGCAAGAAAACCTCCTAGGTTATTCACCCAAGCATTAGACTATGTCAAACTTCTGATCCTGTAGGAAAGCATCTAAGGTCCATGAAGTGTCTGAGTGGTATTTGACAATAATGCAGAAACACCGAAGAGCAATGCCTGACGTGAAACCACACTTTGTACGAGAAAGTGTTTCAGCTGGGATGGGGATTATTAGGGCTCTCAAAAATATTAATATTTGGGAAAAACTTAAATTATAAAAATAACTAATTCCAGAAAGACAGCCTTACATCAGAAAAGGTCATCATTTTAGAGTGATTTTGTAGTTTCTGTTGCTATCACAGTTCTACATGAGTTTCAAAAAGTCCATGAAAGATACTTAATTCCTATTAGTTTTAGTGTAAATACCTGAGAAACACCTATTTCCACTTTTTAAGTGCCTAAATACTTTAAACAGCCTAGCACAGCAAAATTAGGCTGGAAAGGCTGTGAACTGAATTTCAAGTAGCCAGCTGTTACCATACTAAGTATACTGGTCTGCATTCTGCAGAAGACTGAATCTCAAATTAAAAAAACACAGAGATAATGAAATGTCAGCAGTGCTTGGAAAACATTATAACTTAAATTTACAAAATTATGTAGACATTGAGGAAAACTTGTTGGTGCTGTGTTCCTGCTAGGAAACAAGTTTCCACCCCAGAAAACACAAGCTGTTCTTCAACAGATTATCAAAAAGTCAACAAGAGATAATGATATTGATGCAATTTCTGTCTGTCAGTTAGTTATTGTTCCTGCCCTAAACATAACGATTATTCTCATGTTATGCTTGTTGTTAGCTAATAACTGTAGTGACAGATGTCTAGAAATAAGACAGTGCTCAGGTGGTTTCCAGGCAGAGAGATTCAGAGAGCTGTCAACAGAGCATTTCTCGTGAAGGTGCTAAACATAACAATTCATTCATGTTATTTTACATTGTGGTGTTCCAGTGGTTTGGGGGGTTTTCCTTAGCATTGTTGTTGCAAATAATTAGTGTTTCTCTGATGCCTGTTTAAGAACAATAACAGGAAGTACCTCTTTTCCTCCAGAGTAGTAACTCTAATTAACTATATCATAGTACAATTACTGGCTCACTTTGATTACAAAGAGTCTCTATGAGCCCCAGGCCATCCATGTTGGTCACTTGAACATGGATGTGGCTTCTTTACACACAGTCAAACATGGTGGCACTTCCACCATCCAGCTTTTGACTCCTCACTCCCAGCATTGAGTGAACTCAGCCCTGCTACTTTCATTGGATGGACCAAATGGAAACCTAACCCCTGTCCTTGTCTTCACACAAGAATCTCACAGCAAAGTCATTTGATTTCTCCATGTCTAAATGAATGGCAGATGCTCCCTATTAACCCCTCTCCCTTCACGAGGGGGAATAAAAAGGGAATAAGAGAGAGTGACTTATGGATTGGAAAAGAAAACTAAAACAGCTTTAATGAAAATAATAACAAAATGAAGTATATACAAATATACACCAAGCCAGTACTTCACCCAACCCCACACACACTCCACCATCATCAACACCCCCAATGACAATTACATCACCACTGATGCTGTGGCACAGGCAAAGTCCCAGTCTGGACTTGGCAGCAGAGGGGAACTAGATTCAGGAGCTGGATTCTGGAACTGGATTCAGGAACACAGGAGTCAGGATCAAAGGCAGAAGGGACAAACTCCTCCTCAGATGTTGACCGCTGAAGAAGAGAGCTTGACCCGCGTGATCCCTAAGCTTTACACTGAATATGACATATATGGGATGGAATATCTCTTCGTCCAGTTTAGGGTGACCTGTCCTGGCAGCTCCTTCCTGAAGGTGCAGCCTTTTACTTCCTGCACCCCCCGATATGGTACACAAGATTGATCAGTGACCTTGGTCTGCACAGGAGCAAATATAAGCAAGAGCCTTTCTGCACACTGGTCCTTGGTAGTAACTCTAAACAGTAAGTATTATCACTGCTTGAAGAAGCACTGTCTGTGAAAATCTGCCTCAGTGAAAATCTGGCATTAACTTCAGAAAGCACAGTTAGAAGAGAATGAGCTGAAAAGTAAAATCACTGAACAGAATTAATTCTGTTCTAACTCAAACCAGGGCAGTGCCTCATAACACCTGGAAATACTGATTTGCATATATTGGACACTTTCTATGTGTAGTTTCACTTAACATGGTAGGAGTCTTTTTTTGCTATGCTCCTCATAGAGATGGAGGAAACTCAACACTAGTCGACTTTCAGTGGGATACTGCTCTTCCTCATCAGTGCTCTTATGTATACATTTTCATGTAATCAGTTTGAGAAATTAATGTCTCATGACTCAAAACTTCCAAGCTACAATATTCAAACTGAGACAGATCATCACTGCTTAATTCTCTTCATAATGATTCTGCAGTTATCCATAGGGGGACTGTGTTACCCTTTAATAAAAGCTGTTAAGTCATTCCCCCAGGTCTGACCACATTCTTTTTCTGTAAAAGGAAATGGAGGAAGCGTGAGAATTTGAGTGTGAAAAGACCAACAGATTTACATTTCTAGGCTTCTACTTTGGGTTTCTCTTTTGATGTTGACTTCTCTTCTGAAAGCTGAAAGGACTGGTTTGTCTTTAGTCTCTGGTAGTTTTGCTTAAATTAGAGGTGATTTATTTGGGACTTTTTGATGTGGCTTGTTTCCTATGACCTGGACTGAGTCTTCAAAATGCATTTTCTTCAGATATTTGACTCAAATGCAAAGGCCTTTCTGTTTAAAAACGAGAAATTACAGAAGTAGAAGAGTGGTAAAGTTTTATATTGTGCTCCTCACATCATTATCCTTCTTCCATACTATTCATCTCTTTACAAAGTGGCGTTTGCTTCTCATTATCTTGTCAAGGCTGATCCTCATTTCTATCACACATTCCTTAATTTCATGTAAGTACTAGGAAAATTACTGCAGACTTTGCATGGGCAAAACTATTGAAACCAGTGGAAATGTTACCTAAGGAGGGTTCTGAGATCTAGGACCTCCTCTAGTAACTCAAAGAAAAGAAAAAAAGTCACTGAAAATCCAAAACTCTCTGTATTCTTACTTATAAATGATGAGGCAGGAGGTGGACAAAGGTTGAGGTAGAGTTTTAGTGGGGTTATATTTAGAAAAAAATGCTAAGTTTGGTGTTGCTGCCAATATGAGCATATGGAGTTTCAATTTGTGGTTTCTCTTTATGCAGTACATTTTGAAACTGGAATTTAAAACAAAATATACATCTCTCTGTCTGACTGTGTATATAACAATTTGTCGTTTCTTGGCGGGAATTTGAAACTATTTTTAGTGTTGAGAAATAGTCTCCTCTCCCTTTCCTTCACTTCCCTTTCTCCATCCCGCTTCCAAATTACTCTTTAATCAACCGTACAAGATTGTTAGAACTTTCCAAACTCTTGAAGTAAGGAAAACAGTGACAGGAAATTAATAATTATTGAGGAATGAAGCTATATTTTAATTTCCTGGCCCCTTTGGAGTTAAACATTGAGTTAGAGCCATTTGTCAAAAAGTTGAACAGAACAGTTACCTGCAGATTCATTTTAATGAACTCCACTTAAGAACAATGCTCCTTATGATATATGTCATCAGGAGAATCAGGAAATCCTCCTAAAGCCAGAGCACTTGGGTTTTATACCGTTGGTTGAATAGGAATTAAATGCCTCCCATGGGAGAAGTCTGGCAGCAGCGCTGGTGTGTCACCCTTCAAAACCCCAGGGTTTGTTAGCAGGGACATCACCTTAGGCTTAGGGAAGCATATAAAGACCAAATAAAAAACAAACAACCAACCATTGTGTCTCCCTGCAAGTTCCTTGACCTCTAGGACTTCATGGCCTATGGATTTCCTAAGCCACTGACTGCTGTCAATTCTGTTAATGTTTAGTTGCTTTTTCCTCTACGATCTGGTCTAGTCCCTTTTTAAAATTTTGTAGACTTCTAGCTTCCACAACATCCTGTGGCAAAGAGATACTCAGTTTAACTTACTGTTGTATGAGGAAAAGCCTCTTCCTCTTGGTTTTAAATCTGCCACCTACTAGTTTTATGTCTGACTTCCTTAAATCCTGAATTAGAAAAGACAAAATGACAAAAAGTCATTTCCTAATTGCCTTCTCCATCTCTCTCTCAATTTTATAAATCAGAGCTGTTTATTCCACCCTCATACGGGTGCCATACCATACCTTGGAAGCCTCTGTATGCCTTTTCTAGCTCTACATTAGGCAAGAAAAGATTTTTAGGTAGCTGTAATGAATATTTTTAACTAGATTTCTGTCTATAGCTAGAAAACTAAGCTGGCTCTTGGATCGCAACACTTCTTTCCTGCTCTTTTTTTTTATAGTTTAGATCTGGAGAGCATTTGTATGTTCAATAGTGTGTTGATGTTGGGTATTTTATGTTTCTAACTAGTCTAATATGTCCATCCACAGGTCTTGTTTGTCTACATCCACTTGCAACTACAGTAAAAGTTTTACCACACATTTTTTCAGATGGAGTATCTGGAACAGTATTCAAGGTATCTTTGTGCTATGTATTTACAAAGCAGCATAAGGATGTTTTCTTTTTTATTCTCTGTTTCTCTCCAAATAGCTCTTAGATTCAAGCAAAGGGTTCTTGTTTGTTTTTTGATTAGGTTTTTTTTTGACTGCTACTGAATATCAAATTGCTTTTTATAGAACTGCCTGCCATCCTTCAAAGATCTCCTTCCTAAAGGGTAATCGCTAAGAGCACATCTGAAGAGGATATCATTATGTATGTTAATTAAGGGGTTTTTTCCTTAGGTGCATTACCTCTGATTTATCAATGATGAATTCCATCTGGCATTTTTTCATCAGTATTTCAGAGCTGATTTATTGCCTCTGCAAATCTTCATAGTGAGCTGTCATTTTTACCCTCAGTGGTCCTGTCTAGGCTGGTGAGACAGCTTCGTACTTTCACTACACATCGAGGTCATTTATATATATGTTGCACAGCTCAAGCACAAGCAGTGATTATGTTGAAAGTCCACTGGCAAACACTGAGGAACAGACCATTATTTCTGGCTCATTGTTTGTATCATTTAGCCAGGTACGTATATTGAGATTTTACCCATCTCACAGCAGGTTCTCTAACAGGCTTCAGTGAGTGACTTTGTTGATTGCATTTAAGTAATCCAGTCAGACTTTGTCAATCACTTCTCCCTTACGTACACACTGACTCCTTCAAAGTTCAAACCTTCATCAGGTTTATATTTCTGTCGCAATGGCTGACTGGATTATTCCCCCATAAATGAATAGATGTTATTTGTTCACGTGCCATAATCTTATTCTTTATTATAAACTCTACCATCTTTGTTGGCACACATTTCTACCTTGTGTGGTTTTGTGTGGAGAATTTTATTAAAAATTGCCATCACCTTTGCAATTTTCCATTTCTCTAATACAAAAGTGGTTTGAATAACAGATTATCCACCACAGACAGGAGACCCATTATTTCAAACTTGCCTTTCTTTAGAACCCTTTGATGAACAGTATGTGATGCTGCCCATTTTTTTCTCCTGATATTTCTTAATACGTTAAATTTTTGACACTGGAAGCTGATGCAGCCAAAGTATGCATTAAGGCCTCACAGTGATTAAAAATGGGCAATAAAAAGTCATTTTTCTTTTCTGCTATTACCTTTTCTCACTGCTACTTTCACACCTTCACTATCTAATGGTCTGCATAATCTCTGTAAGGCATTCAGAATATAGTTAATTAATTATTATTAATTTTTAATGCATTTTTAAAGTTGATCCCAAACTTCTTTTTAGATTTGTCTTTTTGTATCTCCATATCTAATCTACTAGATATTGTTCTCTTCCTTTTTCTTAACTTAAACACAGCTTCGCCATTTTAGGAATACATCTTTTTCTTTTAACAGCTTCCCTTATTCTGTTGCTAAGTTATCCCATATTTTTCTTATTTCTTTGGTTTCTACACACCTCATTTTGATAGGCAGTATGCATTTGATCTGAGCTATCAGTAAGAAGGAATCCTCACAATTCTTTCATCTTCAAATAATCTTTTTGCTAGCTGGTGTTTCATGCCTCAAATAAACTGGATCAAGCATGTCTTTCACCAGTTGACTCCCAGCCAATGCAGCTTTTGTAATTCTTTTCTTGACTTATCAGTCTATCTTTACATTTTTGTTGCTTTTATTTGAGTTCCTTCAGCTACATGTAAGAACTTGTATTCCTGATGAATCTTATGCTGCCATTTAGCTCTGCTTCTGAAAAATCCTCTGAAATCCAGGAAAGGTCTCAACAAGTTTGAATAGACATCTACTCAAAGATGCCAAGTGCCAGGATGATTCAGGTCCACGCACTCATGTTTATGGCTCCAGACAGTATGACAATGCCGCATCACCATAAAAATAAATCTAAGACAATATCTGAATTTATTATTTTTCCAAATGCAAAGATATGTTTAGGCACTTCAGCCTACGGTTTGCACTGGAGCAAGAGTCAGCAATATGTGGTGCCAAAAAAAATAATTTCATCTATTTCTTTGTTTTTTCCTGTGTGCCTTTATCTGTATCTCTCCATTCAATGAGCATTCAGTTATACCTTAGGAAGTAGAACAATTGAAACAGGAAGGAATAAGGAGGAAAGGTTGATGGTCACTTGATACACAGATGATGTGGGCCTAACACCCTGATCTGAATTAGGCAGATTGAAGGCCTGGGTCTCTGGAATTGCCATCGAGGTCTTTGACTGCTTTTGTGCTATTGGCAGTGCTAGCATGTGATGGGGACACAGGGACTGGCCTCATCATTCAGTCAGAAATATCATCCCCAACCCAGCAAAAAGTGTAGCTGGAACTTACACTGGAAAGTTTCAAGTCTGACAAACTAGCATTTTCAAATGGGAAAAAAAGAAATGTTTCTAGCAAAAGCATCCTGGCTAGCTATCTTGTTATAAGGTTTCTTGGGAAGGTGAATACATTTCTCAAGAGTTTTGAAGACATTAAAGTTTTTTATCTCTTCTTATTCTTAATATCAGCGAACCTTGTAGCTTTAAAATAGGACACCTCAGAGACTACTACTGGCAATTCAGGGAAGAATAAATCCCTGCAATGTGATGAAATTCACCCTGTAATGTTCACAAACATAGGTCAACAGAAGGCTAAATGGATTCATAGGGTTTGGCAAGTCAGATGGAAACTCTGAAGATTACTGATGGACTAACACCATAATATCAAGAAATTACTCTTGAGTATCCATGGAAAGCGTACAGCAAACTTCTGGAAAATAAACTTTGATGTGAAGCAGCTATCTGTCCAAAGCCTGGATTTATGTTTCAGACGACCTTTATTAAGTCTTTCAGGAGTACAAATTCAGATGTGAAAGTTCAGGTTCCCTCAACAGGTGTTAGCTTTGTTGGGTGAAGATACTCAGACCTATTGTGTTGGATGAAGCATAGGAGCCATGAGATGTAAAATGGTGGTCACTAAGACATAAAAAGCTTCAGAAAGGATTGGAAATAAATGTTTTTCATATTAATGACTAAAACTATTTGTTTTTCTACACTTCAGCATGGATGTTAATCAACCTATACATTTGTAAAAGATGACCTATAAAAATGATTTGTAAAAATTACCTGTCTGGCCAATTTGAAGTGTCTCACACAACTGGTAGAAATTGACTGTATATTTTATTATTTTATAAAACTTTCTAAATCAATGGTCTGTATCAGAAGCAGGACATTATTTCTGTCATGAATAATATCTATCCAGTAGTGCTTTCTCAAAAAGAGGGAAAGATTGAAGTTATTTTGGGGATCTCCTTTTTTCAGTACCAGTTCTGAGATTTAAGAAGAATTCACTGAACACTTGAAAGTGCCAGAAGAAGTCATTAATATTTTCCAAATCTTCAGTGAAAGTCATTACCTCACAGTGAGAATCATGTAACATGCATGGATTATTCCCCTGCTAAGAAAACAGAATTCCATGGCTGTTTATGAATTAAGACATTTCTTCTTCATAATGCTTCTTCACCATCAGAGCTGCTTTGGAAAATCTTTACAACAAGCCTCCTTGGCAGAAAGAGTGATGTCACCTGACATTTCTACCTGAGAAAGGGTCAAATTAACAGTGGTTTTCAAGAAAAAAAAAGCCATTGATCATGCACTAGAAATGTGCACATATATTTGCAAACATCACTGGGAGCAAAGTCAGCACCCGTGCATATTAGGGTTCAGACTGGAAATGGAAGGGTTCTCCTCTCTGAAGGAGAATTGGTAGTATGTATGGGATGGACTTAATATCCCACAAGTACATGTGCTAGGTCTTTTTCTCTAAGAGCTCCAATTATTAAGTACTATTTATTCTCTTCAGTGAATTCTCAGCTGTTGGGTTGAGGAGACTGACAACTTGTACTCGAGAGAAGGCCAGGATTAAATAATAAAAGTGTTGCTAAAGGGGGTATGAAATTGGGCTTCTGCCTGCCCTCAGACTCCCAGACATCTTTTCATACACTTTCTAACAGTTTTTTGGTTTGTATCTCTCAGGTTAGTTCTTCTGTTCCTAAACCCAAAGTTCTTAAGAACAGTGCAAGCATTTACTTTTCTTATGGGTATGAGAAAAATTGTCAGGTTATATTCTGTACTTTAATACAAAAGATACTTTGACCCAAAAGGAACCAAATTTTCCACTTCTAAACACCTGACGTGGTAATCTGAATTTGCTCAGAAGTGATGTGGCAGTAATAATTTATAGGCTGAGCGAGTGGGAGAGGATCTTCAAACCCAGTAGAACCTAGATACTTCCCCAGTTCTGTGTCAGTCTTGATTTTACAACAACGCTTCCATCATACACACATCTGTATTTTCTTGTCAGATCACTTTGCTTTAGTGCTCATTTAAAATTAATATAGCTTTGTAGTGTTTGAGAAATCAAAATGACAAAACAAATAACATAAAATTAAGCATAACTGAAGCGTTTCTTAAAACAAAACTGAAGTCAACCTGTCACAGTTGCATTTCATTCGGCCCTGATGGTGGAATAATTCCCTTCAGGAGAAAATCAAAAGAAGTCTGAGCCTCAAGAGGGAAATCAATTTAGTCCAGACTAAGGGTATTTCAGACACTACCAGAAGAAAAACTCCACATGAAGGGAGCTGTTTTAATCAACAAGGGCTTTAAGGTTATTTCAATGAAGTTTCAAGGCTGTCACTTTCTATGACGAAATGTTATTTCTGTTCAATATGGCAAATTTTTCAATCTTATATGCCCAAAGTCGTATCACCAATGCCTGTGTTCCAAACACCTCCAAGAAACAGAACTCCTTCCATGTAGGAACCAAAATCCAGACTTTTAGGTGTCAACATACCCGTTTGCAAACAAAGGCGTATATTTATAACTCTATTGTCTTCCTTGTTAGGGAGGAAACTTATTGTTAATACCAGAGAACCAAACTGCACAAAGTGAATTTGTGCAAGAATTCAGCAAGACCACATGAGCTCTCTGACAGGAAGGACCTAAAGAAAGGAATTAACAGGATCGGATGTGGTGCTTTCTGACAGTCAGCCAAACCTAAGAGGTCAAAATAAGAAACCTGTGTAAAAATAGATTTATGCTGAAATTGAAATACACATAATTCCTATTTCTATCGCTACACCCTGGATTAAGCAACTATTGTATGACAGTTTATAAATCCCAAAGCCCTGGGCTCAGTGAGCCACCCATTTCACCATAAATTAAATCGCATTCAACAATGCTGCAATGGAAACATTTCTAGTGGTATTATCCCTTCTTTCTTCCCCAAAGGGAAGTTCTGCATGAACTTGCCCAGTGATGCACATCCAAGGCCCTGATTTGGAGCACCATGCATCTACACCATCACAGGCAGCCATCCCACTGCAGATTTCCCTCTCTTTTGACCCCATTCACCACCTTGCTCAGTTTTTAATAGGCAATAAAGGCAATAAATATTCTTCAATCTGGAAGGGAATCATTTCCACTGCATAAGATGGACTGTCAGAAGTGCACAGGATCTCTTCTCCTGTGTGCACGAGGCTTTGCTCTTGCAGACCACATAACCACAGCTATAAGTACCTGCTTCCTAAGGTGGGCAAGCAAATGTCTTGCAAGAACACTGGAAGAATGCACATTTGAAAATTCACCCTTAAAGTGCTGACCTGTGCTGAAAATAACCTTGACAAATTGTGGGGGGAGATTTGTTGTTTTGTCACAGTAACTCATGGCATTAACTATTCTGCTGGCAATTATTTAGCTGATAGAAGATATATAACAATGCTCTTGATGAAGGATGATCCAGAAAAATTTCCTGCTCTGTGCCTAAGAACGACTCTATCAGGGACAACAATTTTCTACCCCTGTTTTCATCAGTGTGTTTTAGACATCCTTAGTGAGATACTAGTATCAAATCATCATTCCTTATTCAGCTCTACCCCTCACTATTGCTAGAAGGCACCATAGAGGGAGACCACTGCTCAGATCTTTTCTTCTGAAGAGCAGTGGGCAGCTCATTGAACCAGGAGTTGATCCTCATGAGGACAGGGAGCTGAAGAAGGCACATGGAAGTGCATCTGTGTTATCCCAGGGGACATCAGGATTATATTTGCCCGCAATGGCCTTTTCATCTCTTTTCACACCAGAATTGGAAAGCAGCAAAGTCTCTGGTTACTACACATCGAACAGCTTTACCAGGTAAGAAGGTGTCACTAGGACTTACAAGCTGTATGTGGCACTGGGAGTAATGAACACCAACTTCATTCACACTTTGTGCCCATGCCCAGGGTACAAGTGCCCAGGCTGCACACTGCATGTCCCCTGGGCCTCGCATCTGTGTGGGAAGGGAGTAAGGCACAGAGCTTGCAAAGCCTTTACCCTACTCCCTTATCCCCAGAAGGTCACCATTCCTCTCTCATGAGCCAGAGCAGGAGGAAAATAAGATGGCACAAACTGCTGCTGAAATGGGGCACATGGAGGCATGGGTACAGTGCTTCTGAGGTAAATGCTGAGGTGGTTTGGCTTTGGCAAGACGTCAAAAAGCACAGCTGGCTAATATAGACCCCTCTTTTCTCCAGAGCCACCTCAGAATCAGCTATTGATTCTTAAAGCAGTAATATTCATCTGGCATCTCATTCATTCCAAGTTAATTGCTTAAATGGGTGGAAAAGGAAATTTGTAAAACGAAATGTGCTGCTGCATCAGTCATAAAGGAAACTTCGTCCCTATTAAGCTGGAAATGCTTCCCAAAGACAACACATAGGCTTTACTGTGCCGAGGCACTTAAGTTCAATTCTTCAGTGGGGCCACTGTTTAAAGAGAGCATTACTAACTCGGTCACAGCAAGCTTCTGTACTTCAACTTCCCAGTCACTCAGTTTACTCTTCAGGATGGTTTCCCCTACAGCTTAAAAATATGACCTTGGAAAGAATCACTAAATAAGTAAATACTCGAGTCTAGCAGGATTTTCTTCCTAGATCCAAACACTGGCACAGGTTGAAGCCTTGCAACTACGTCCTATCTGCTAAGGAGACTTCTGTTGGTATTAAGTGGCATATTGTTTAGAGAAATAACACATTTTCGTTAGGGAAGGAGAAAACATTCCAAATAAGCTGCTAGTCAAACACAGTTTTATGTGTGTCAGCAGCTTGGGAAGAAGAAGGAGAAGGGAGCAGTTTAATTTTAAGTGTTTCTCTGAAGAAAAGTTCCAGTTTACATTACCATGAATTTATTCTTCGGAGTACTTCTCATTTTCAGGATGCAATTTTGTGCTTCCTTGTCACAGCAGACTCTTTTCACAATCTATATAGCAGTGCTCCTTTAAGAATTGGCAGTTTCACCTCTCTAAATAAAGCTACTTTAGTACCTGCATTCATTCCTTGCATTTGCCATTACTACCACACAAAATTACTTTTCTGCAGAGATAATAGCTTTGCAGTTATTTATTTAATTATTACAAGCAGTAGGCATCTTTTAAAGATCTTTTAATGTTTTTGTTCATTATTAGTTTTTAATGCCATTTCCATTTATGACCCCCCCACTGTATTGGCTCACTGTTAGGTAAGTCTAGAGAAGTTTCTTTTCCCTGACTGCAAGGCCTGAAGTTGGTTTGAGCAGAATTTAAGGGCTTGGCCCAGTATGCCATCTCGGTATCTGCTGCCATCAGCTTCCTGTGCCTGTGAGCAATCTTATTCAGAAAAAAAATAAAAACATTCAAGAGAGTTTTCAATCCTCTGTGGAGCATTTTCTGTTCCTCAGCTCTGGTACTGCTGAGTGACGAGCCATACAATGAATTCTTACACCTTCGCCACCGACAGACTCAAGGAACCAATGCAGCCAACAACTGAACAAAGTAGAGACCTATTCCCACACTGCCACGGTCCTTGAGGCTCTCCAGCTCAGTAGCAGTAGGGTAAGCCATGTATTTCGTTGTGGGTTCCCAAACTGAAGTTCTTGGTTCAGGGACCTGGCGTGGTCTTAGAGTGCACCATTTTGCTGGAGAACATCTACTCCAACTGCAAGTGCCTGTCACATTTAAGTTTTCAAGATTTCAAACTTTTTTTTCTTTTTTGACAGTGCCAAATTCTTTTGTTTGGGCTTCTGTTTAAGGGGTGAGGTGCAAACTACTGTGTGGTTAAAGTCTGCAGGTGATTTACCTGCAATGCTGGTAGGGCTGATGCAGCAAAGGATATGATTGAGTGACCAGTTCAAGAGTTAAAAGTGTCATGCAGTCAGAGAGTATGGGTAAGTGAGAAAAAGAGAAGGAGGAAATGCAAAGCAGTAGAGGGAACTGTCAGAGTTTGAAAAGAAGCACGGCAAATCTGGAAGAATGAGGTGGAGAAAAATTCAGGAATTTCTTGAAAGTGACAGAACAAGCTTGGCACAGTTTGGTGCAAGTCTGTAGCTGTGAATTCAGTAGCCTTCCATTGGGCAATTGCTCTTTAAACTTGGTATTCTCTCATATCCTGCCTAAAGGAACATTTCAGTACTGAAATACTTCACTTTACTACTCTGGAAGGAGATAGCTACAATGAGGTAGATGATGACAGCAATATTTAATGCTCAAGATGGGAACTCTGTTGCCTTGCTGGGTGATTGGCTTCACCAAGACTGAGGAAAAGGAAGTTTAACCAGGATCTTTGCACTTTAAACCCATACTTTTTCTATCACACATGGACATAGACAACAAATCATGCCCTCTCTCTATGTCAGCATCTTCCTTATTTCTGGAGAAATGTTCTCATCCTGTTCAGTGGGTTTCCAACTCCAGTGCTGCTCTGAGGATTTGGCTCCCCAGGGATTGCTGATTTACTTTCCACATAACAATACAAAGCTAGAAGTTGAGTTAATTGTCTCTTATAGTTAAAATAAGCATGCTGACAAAAAAAAACCCAAAGTCATTATCACTCCCACTCATGTGCCATCTCTCCTTGTAATTTTGGCTCTTGTTTTACACTTCTTAGTGCAGAGTATTGTTAGAAGTAACTTACCTCTTGCCCTTTTTCAGGACACCTTTTTTAAATATAGGGGATTTCAGCAAAACAGCCCCCCAAAACATTAAGGAGGTACATCTGAAGAACAAGCAGTTTCATCTGGAGGAGGTGGAAATGAGTCAAAAGAGAGAGAGGCACCTGTAAGAAAAAAGCATCTAAGAAGAAACATTCTAAAGGTGTACATTTGAATATAAAACCCACTTTGTCTTTCAAGCCAAAACAGGGCTGCCCAGAGGCATACAGTGTGTACAGCATCAACATTACCTACCAGTGTAGATATTCCAGGTAGCCACCAGCAGTCCCTATCTGTCATTTCTGCTCTAAGGTAGACTGACTGCATGAAAAGTGATCTTTAACCGTGACACAGTTCAACCCCGTAACGGCGGGAGGCTCTGCCTGGAATTGTAAGCTTTAATGCAGTATTTCACGGTCTCAGATAAGTTTTTAAGTGAAGCTTATAAGAGAGGAAGGTCGATAGATATTTACTCAGGAGTTTATTTGTGATTTGTCTGAGGATACACTTCCAGAAATCTGTGACCAGTGTTCCGTACTCTTGTACATCAATGCACTGAGTGTTGTAAATGGTTATCGAGTAATCTCCATTTCAGAGGAAGAGTATACAAGTTCAACAAAACATTGGTGTCCAAAGGAGCCTGTGGTGAAGGAGCCCTCTAAAGAGCTATTAATCGAGCTAAAAAGAAAACCTTATGAGAACACTTCAGCTTTCATAAGTTTTCTAACCCTGGGGAGATGTGTGAGCAGGGAACTGAAAGATATAACAACACACTCATATTTGCCCGTTTGTTTGCCTTGGTGTCAGTTATCTGGTACTCAATAAATGCAGGAATTGTATTCACTGAACTGCTAGGATGATGAAATTTTGCTTTCTTCATCTGCTGTGGTTCTGGCAAGAGATAGAGAATAACTAAAATGAATAGTTGTACCTTAGAATTTCAGAGCTGTGTTTGGGTTTAACTGACCTTTTTCAATATGCAGAGCTCTCATTGCCTTCAGGTTTTAGGCTTAGGTCAAGTACCAAATTACTGAATAAAAGTGCCATCCCTCTCAAGGTCTTGCATTTGTTATACTCAGGTTTTCTTGAAAGTTTTCCAGTCCATCTGCCTTCCAGAGAGATTAGAAATGGTGTTAAAATAACTAATTTCTGGAGTCCAGGACAAACTGTGAGCTTCAGAAATCTCTCTAGTGATTTGGGAAATAAGAGGGAAATAAGGGAAGAGCACTGAAGAACGCGTTATTCTGCCACTGTTTCCTTTGTGCAAAAAATGGTCATTAATATATCTAGACAAACTTGCTTTGCTTCATTTCCAGCCTAAATGAACATCTTGCTCTTAGTTCAGCTTCAGCATACAAGAGCAAAAATGAGAAAAGAGACCAGCAATACACTAATAGATTCCAGAAATGTTGTACAATGTCAATAATGAAGTCACTGAGCCATTTCAAAAAATGTGAAGCATTTGCAAGATATGATGAAGTTAAATAAATTGTTCCCCTTACAGTTCATTAAAGAAGCCCTGTAAGATGTAGAAAGGCTCCCAATGATTATCTTATT